>JABTEG010000004.1:546514-601518 GCA_017311285.1 Pneumocystis oryctolagi
GTTATAGTAGCTTTATGTTATCGTATGTATGTGTATGAATGTATGTGTATGTGTGTATATGGCTATGTATGTGTATTGTATGTGTGTATGTGTATAAGTGTGTATGTGTATTGTATGTATATATGTGTATGTGTGTATGTGTATGAATGTATATGTGTGTATCTATATGAATGTATGTGTTTGTGTATATATGGGTGTGTATTGTATGTGTGTATCGTATGTATGTGTATGAATGTATGTGTATGTGTGTATATGGGGGGGGGGGGGGGGGGGGGGGGGCGGGGGGGGGTTGGGGGGACACCCGTGTGTCCGGTGAGGGAGGGAGGGCTGAAGAGGAGAGGCACGTGCAATTGAAACAGCAGTACTTTGAGATGTTGTATAAATCAAAGGCAAGATTGAAGTTATTTGTGTGCTGTTATTTTATTTTTATGCAAATCATAGGTTTCTCTTGCTTATTTTGTAAAAATAGCCTTAACAAAAGTAAGAGCACAATGGCAGGCGAGTACAGAAATGCTTATGGAGTTTATTGAGTTTTCTTTGCTGCGGATGCCGGAAGAATTGGAGATAAAGTTTAAAAAATGGTTACCGATGATTGCGTCAATGCCGATCTGGTTAGAAGAAAAAACAGAAGACCAGTATGAATGGCCTGTTGAAGTATCGGATTGGCGCGTAGATGCTGACGAAAAATCGTATATTATGGACTGGTGCGGTTGTAGTGGGAAAGAGCGACTTTTGCTGCATCAAAATAATCTAGACAAAAGAATCGAAGCATTGAAAATCCGAGAGTAAAGACATAACGCTAGTGGAATAGGTGTTTATGTATATAGGTTTCAGCTTCAAATAATTTTGGTACTGGAAGTACTTTCGTTGCGTCGTGAAATGGGCGATGCAATGAAGGATTTGTTGGAAAAGCGATTGAAATGTCAATCTAAAAATCAATGGATCGATATTGAACAGCATTTGGACGTACTCGTTGACAGATTGTGTATTTGGCAGGCATTGAATGATACACATTTATTAGAAGATAAAAATACCGATTACAAGCAAGATAATGACCAATTAAGACAGTTTTGTGCAGAAGTCATTATGCCTTTGTAAAATACATGCTTTTTGGAGAAATTCTAACATGTTTAGCTATGTATCTAAACTTCCTGATATATGTAACATACTGTCAGTTAAGTGTGGAGGACCAAGTCTTTCTCATCATGCTTTGCGATTAAAACGCGACAAAAAAAAGATTTGCACTTCGACTAAAGGAAAACAGACTATTCGTGCGGCTAAATTATCTGCGAATTCTTCGAAATCATCTCATGTTTCTACATCATGTCTTGCAACTGTGTTAATTGATGAAAAAAACAAATTATCACACGCTCCAACTATAATGCGATTTTCTTCTGGCGAGAAACATAAAGGCGTTTTTAGAGACGGTATTCTAAACTCCAGACAGTCTCTTCAGCATCGTGAAATAAAGATGCCTTTGTTAAAGTCGACGAACAAAAAAGGACTCGACAAGTCGGATGGAGCTTTATCATCTGGGTTACCATCTGGGCTATCATCTGGGCTACCGTCTTCGTTGGAACAAAGTTGTAACGAAAAAATCAAAGTCCCAGTAAAACGTAAAAATTGGGTCTTTTGCGTTTTTAGATTACTAATGTTATAAGAAAACGCTTCCAAAATTCAGATACAAGTATTAGAAACGCCTCAGAAAAGTCGATCTGTATATAAGGATGTTTATAGGACGAGCTGGAGTAGTGAACGCGCGAGTGATACATCAATAAATTATGGGTCTAGTGAATCTCCGGTTAAAAAACGCCAAAAAGTAGAGTTTATTTCAGAAACGCCTCTTCGAAAGCAACATTAGTAAAAAAGGACATGTTTAAAATGAAAAAGATACACCAAGAATGTATTTAATATTTTTGAATATAAAAACCATTGCAAGCGTGTTGGCCAATGGTGTTGACTCGCTGATTGGCCCTTTAGAGATGAATCCATGAGAGTCCAATGACAACGCGCAGCCGGGTGTTTGTCCATTCGTGCAGAAACGTTCCTACGAAATTATGTAAGATGGCGAGTCAAGCAACGATATCGCGTGAGCGCAGCAGCAACGGCGGTGCCACGGGGAGCCGTCAGGCGAGCCGTCAGGCGAGCGGTTGCACAGCAACCGCTGTGCGAACGCAGTGAGCACAGGAGTTGCCCGAGATGTATGCGCAATATATGCGCGTTGTATGCGTACTATATGCGCACTGTATGCGTCATATATGCGTGTTGGTTGCGTCGTGGTTGCACCGTCAATGCGCATATATGACGCATATAGTACGCATATAGTACGCATACACTGCGCATACATCGCGCATACAACACGCAATCACTCCGCATACATCCTGTGCAACGGCTCGCCTGACGGCTCCCCGTTGCGCTCGCTCCGCTCGCCGTTGCTGCGCACCGCCCTCACCAACCGTCTTTTTCACAGTTCCAAAACGCCCCCTGCGCCGCATGCAGCCCCTGCTTCGCTCCCGCCGCCACCTCCATAATCACACTCGTCAAAATCCACTTGTAGCCCGGCGCAAGCCCCGCCAGCTCCGACAACAACCCGCTCTGCTCCCCTCAGCCATCAGCAACCGCACACACCCACCCCTCCACTCTCCCAACAATAATCGCCCCATTCCACGCATGCACCTCAGACTGCATATAACCCGTGTTCTCTAAAAGACGTCCCAGCTGTGCATCACACAGCTGCGCAAGCGTCGCCTCCGCCACAGGCTGTCGCCCGCAAAAACACATCAGCACACACACCACACCGCTCCCCTGCAACACATACACTGCTCGCCTGCGGCATCGTCGCCTCCTCTGGATCTCGCGCTTCGCTCTGCAATGCTTTGCTTTGCAACGCTGTCCGAATCCGGCGCACGTGCGACTCAAACGCCCCGCCGGCGCTCGAAGCGAGACAACAACCGCGGGCAAAACAATGTTTGTCAAGGAGGTGCAAGCGCTTCAAGAAGCGCTGCGTGCAAACACAGTGAGCAGCGCAGCGGGTATGGAGCGCAAGGTGGAAGCGGTGGTCGCGGTGAAGCGGTGGATCAAGCGCAGAGAGGTGCCGGTAAGGGGTGGCAGGCGCGCGGTGGGCGCGGAGTGGAAGCGGTGGCTGATGGGGGGCAGCTGGAGGCGGTGCCGCTGGCGGTGGAGGTGCTGCGGCAGGGGCTGCAGGTGCCGAATTCGGTGTTGGCGGTGGAGTGTTTGACGTGTCTGGGGCATCTTGTGAAGCGGGTGCTGCTGCAGGACGCGGGGCGGCTGCGCAGTGTGGGGGGGGTGTTGGCGGGGGTGTTGGTGGAGCGGCTGGGGGAGGTGCGTGACAAGGCGCGGGAGGCGGCGCATACAGCGCTGGCGGCGCTGTGGCAGGGGGCGCCGGTGGAGGTGGAGCGGGCGGTGCGGGAGCAGGGGCTGGGGTCGAAGCAGGGGGGGGTGCGGGAGCAGACGCTGTACTGGCTGTTGCGGATGCAGTGCGCGCAGAATGGGTTTTCGTTTCGCGCATATATGCCGTGGATCGTTCGGTCTTTGGAGGATGCGAGTGAGGGTGTGCGGGAGGCGGCGCGGGAGGTGCTGGTGGCGCTTTTCAGGTGAGCAGGTGCTGCGCTGTGCCGCGCTGTGCGGTGCTGTGCCGTGCAGCACAGCACAGCCGGGCCCTCTACGTGCTGTTGGTCGCGGGCGCTGTGTCACGTGATGGTCACGTGACACGCACGTGGGTAGCACGTGATCATCACGTGAGCGTCACGTGCCGTGTATCGCTGGACGAAGGGCAGGGCGTGCAGGGCGGGCAAGGCGGGCAAGGCGGGCAGGGCTGATGGAAGCAGGCATGCGCCGAGCCAGGCGAAAGCAGAGCTTAAGCGGGAGCTGTGTGAGCAGCATGTGCGGCGGAAGCATGTTCAGTATATTCTTGAGCAGCTGCAGATGGAGAATGATTTTGCGTCGTCGCGAGGGTCGGAGGGTGTGCAAGAAGTCTCCTCTCGCAGGATGTATAATGAGAGTGTAGCGAGTGTGTCGAACATTTCATCGAGTGGTATGTTGAGTCTTTGTGGGGCAGAGATGGAGCAGATGGATGCAGCCTGGGTATGTGTGAGGGTTAGGGAGTGGCGGTGGTTTAGTAACGGGTATGTGTGTATAGGTGTATTCGAGTAAGGAGCTGGAAGCGGAGATTCAGGAAATGGTGGTGTCGTTTGAGGGCAAGGAGACGGACAATAACTGGGTGGTTCGGGAGCGACATATTATGCGTTTACGGGCGCTGTTGCGTGGGAATGTTTATAAGGAGTATGGGTCGGTGTTTATGTCGGGTTTTAAAATGTTAGTGGAGGGGGTGATCAAGGCGGTAGGTGTGGAGGAGAGAGGGGTTTGAGTGGCTAAGTGTTGTGGAGATAAGTTCTCTTCGGACAACGTTGAGTTTGGCGGGTCTTCAGCTTATCAAGGATGTGGCGATGGTTGTTGGGCCAGCTATGGATTCGCTGGTTGAGATCCTTCTCGTGAATCTTGTGCGGATTAGTGGGTTGACCAAGAAGATTATTTCTCGTGCAGCACAAGTCACTGTCAATGTGTTGATTGCCAACGTTTCTTACCATCCTAAAATTGTTCAGCAGCTTTTGGTTGCATCTCAGGACAAAAATCCATCGACTAGGCAGTACGCTGCTGGATGGCTGCGCACGCTGCTTGAGGCGCACGTTGAATCCAAAACGTATATGGAAAATTCGGGCGGACTTGATATAATGGAAAAAGTTATAAAAAATGGGATCTCTGATGCAAATTCCGCTGTTCGTACGGAAATGAGAGAGGTGTTGCGTTGTTTTTCTGAAATATGGCCAGATCGTACACAAAGGTATTGTGTTTTTTTTTTTTGGAAAAAAAAACTTGAGAGCATATGCTTATAGTTAAATTAGTCTTGTTTCAAGCTTGGATTCTGTTGTACGTAAACAACTCGAAAAAGTATTTCAAAACGTATCATCAAGATCTACCAATGGCTATGACAAGCACCAAGATCCGTTACACTGTGTTTCTCTTAATAATAAGGGAAGAGGTTTTGCGAAAGAACCTTTAACAAGAATGGCAAGTGTAAATAGTAAAAAGTCGGATGATGTTCCAAGTGTGATACATGGGTTATCTGGTCTCTCTTCTGGTCCAGTTCGACATGGTCTTGGTCTCCCTCAACGTCATGGAGGTCCTTCGAAAATTACTATTAAAAGGTCTGATAGTCCTATTCAAGAACAATCCACGAGTACTGTTCCAAGTCAGGTTCACGTATCTCCTAATCAATCACGAAGTGGTGTATCCCCTCCAAGATCATCGTTTGCTGCCGCATCTTTGTTTGGAAAGTCGTTATTAGGGGCCTCTCGTTCTCCTCCTAGAAAATTGACAATTATTGAGCAGCTTGTTCATCCTGATTGGCATACTCGTGTTGATGGAATTATAACTGTTGCGTGTTTATTGGCAAAAAAAGTGCCACCTAACTGTGATAATCAAAAGCTTCCTACCCTTCCTCCAAACGATATACTGGCATCCACCTTCCAAAAACTTTTGAACGATTCCCAACCGGAAGTTGTTAATCATTTAATGGCTCCTGAAGTTATTGTTGAGATAGCTAAAATTATTCCTTTTGAAAATATTGTTCCAAGAATTCTTTTATTAAGTGAAACGGATGATACTGAACGTGGTCATGATATTGTAAGATCATGTCTTCCTGCTGTTAAGAAAATGATTGGAGACGTTGATGCTGCCGAGTTGTTATCAAAGGTTCTCACGACGATGGGAGTGTCTGGAGTTGTACCTAAAAAACTTTCTGCATCTACGTTTACAACATCTCAAAAACGGAAAATTATACACGGTGTTCTTTTGTGGATGAATGAATTGGTTGAGCGTCATAATGAGAGTATAAAAAATGGGGGAAATGGGAATTCTTATTTTAATGATGTTTCTAATTTTAAATTTTATGTCAATAGGCTTGTCCCTATGATTAATAATACTAAACCAACATCTGTAAATTATTTACCTTTAACTACATTATTAAAGTCTCTTCAAATTGCAAATGAGGAAGTCTTTGATAAAGTTTTACAAACTTTTGAAAAAATAACAGTGAATGCTCTTAAAAATGCATGGGGTATAGCTGTCGAGGAAGAATCTTATATAGTTGAAGAGAAAGTTGCATGTATTGAGGATGTTCTTGGTGGTATACCAGTAGTTGATAGTGTTAAAGTGGATGATTACAATGATATTGAACAGCATTCTTTGTCGTCTTTAGAATCTCGTTCTGTTAAATATTCGGATGCTTGTGTGGATCCTTTTGGGGAAAATGCAGGAATGCAGATGAGTTTTGAGGACATGACTATGATTCAGATACCTAAATTTCAAAGTCATTTTTCGAGTAATAAGATGAGTGGTTTATCTGCATCTTCTGAGCCTTCTGTTTTTGTCAGCGCTGATTCTACGTTAACAATTCAAGATACTGTTAAAGCTGATGATCCAAAGGCTTCAGATGATAACGTTAATCGAATAGAACATGATGCTTCTAGTTTGTCTTTTGAGCTTTCATCTGCGTTAGATTTAGGAAAACAAGAAAGATCAGATGTTCCAGCGAATGATAAAAATATTTCCAAAGATTCGGATTTGTGGTTTTACAAGTATATGAAAAGTAAGATAAATTATATTTGTACTGAATAATGTTGATATATTAGAGCAAATGCCTGTTACTCCGCTCCCAAAAGCGGCTAATGACGTTATTAAATTGTTGAATATTCTCGTTGAAAGACTTGAGAATTGTGATATGGATTCTTATGCATTTAGAAAATTGATATGTATTTCAAAAGAATATAGTTTGATGTCTGAAAGCCTTGACAATACTTCTGATAATTCTACAAAAGAGGATGTCTGGGTAGCTGGAAGTTTGTTTGATTCTTTGTTAAATGCTTTACTTGCTTTTATTACAGAAGGCTCTGTTTTGGAATTAAAAATTCAAGCGCTTTTACTTTTGAAATATCTTTTTGATTATCAAACGTTATATTTTAACAATCATATATTGAGTGTGTTTGACTGTCTTTTGAAATTCCGTTCAGATGATTTTAATACTAACCGTGTCATATGTGTGATAGAAGAAATGATGTTTGATCTAGTATCTCGTTTTGAGCCACAAAAAGGGGTCGCTTCGTTTTTATTGTATTTGGATCCTTATCTTTGTGATAGTAAAGATGAATCGAAGAAACATCTCTTAAAACAACCAAATATTGTTATATGTTTATCGTCTTTAGCGATATTTGTCAAGAAGCTTGAAAAAACCGAATTAGATCAACATTTTGAAAAGATTTCGCCGTTGGTTTTAAAGGTATAATAGTAAAATTATTCTGTTTTTTCTTTGGTTTACTGTTTTTTAGGCATTAAATGATGAAGATCCGGAAATTCGAAAAGAAAGTGTAGCAATATGTGTATCGATAAATAGTGTTGTTAAAGACTCTGCGGAAATATTTGATTTATTGCAAGGACTCACACATGGTCAGCAAAATTTGTTAACTTATTATTTTGCAAAAAGTTGTGAAAAAGACATATAGTAAATTTTATAAAAAAAAAATCATTAAAAAACATTCGTTAAATGCATATTTACAGTATAGTAAAAGAAGGGTTTACATATGAAAAGGTTACATCTAAAATAAATTATGATTTTGTTTCTTTTAATTGTTTGCTCCACTATATATTTAGTCTTTGAAAGTTTTGACTTGTATTTTTTGACTTACCATCGAAGAAGGAATCCATCCTGATGGTTGGCGGTATCTATGTTCTTTTTCTGCACTAATATTCCAGATCCAGAAAACAATAAGTGACATGCCAGCGATGCAAATAGCTGTATTGGATTTCCTATAATGTAAAGTAAAAGATATGTAAAGGCAATAACAAACCATTTTTTAGGATTACACCACCATCCTTAGATACATTAGAGGGAAAGGCATGATTATTTTAAAAAGGATATGTTATTACCTCCAGAGGGTGACCTATAAAAAAAGGTTATTAAGTAAAAAAGGTAATGGAAGAATATACCATACGTCTTTAGGGAAGGGGTAGCGATGTCCTCCCTTTGGTTTTGTTAATTATTTCTGAAAATTGTTTTTTAATGAAATAATTACCATTAAATCGTCGAATTTTTGTTTTTTTGAAGTTCGACGTTAAGAAAAAAATTAGAAAAAAATATAGAAATGAAGGGGAAAGAAAATGGTGTTTGTTTGTTTAAATATTCAAGACTTTGGAGGGCATATGGTATGAATGATCGCTTTGTTTAAATATTTTAAATTTTATTATAAAATAGGGTCTTTGTTTCAAAAAAAATGTATAACAAATACTAGTCGGGTGAAGAATATAAGTGAATTGGAAACAGGAACGTTTGAACTTGAGAATCAAGTTTCCCCGAAACTATTTGCTCTTCATGCCAGGCTGAATCTGGGATCATCGTTTCCGAAGTCTACGCTTGTGAGAGCACTTGTTGATTTTCGAATTACGTCTGATATAAAATTTGTGCAAAATAATGAAAGTCTTTCTGTTCTTGGTGCTTGTATTATAAAATATTATCTATCAGAATACTTGATGTCTCGTTGGCCTCGTTTACCATATAATATTCTCAGAGCAGCTATGTGGGGGTATTGTGGACCCAAAGCATTAGCAAAAATCGGAAAAGAATGGGGTATTGAGATGAGTGATAAAGAAATAAATGTTCCACGCGAACCTTCAGAAAGTGATCTTCGTCAAGTTGTTTCTGAAATTTTATCGGAAGCCAAGAATGGAAAACTTGTATTCAAAAGGACTAGGTATTTTTCTGACTATGGTTCGTCTTTAAAGACTCGGAGTAATGAGACTGCTATTTCTGGAATGGTTAAGTCCATTGTTGGTGGAGTTTATTTGCATTGTGTAAGTGTAATATGATAAGAATGATTATTCTTCTAATATTTAGGGTCTCGCAAATGCTAGGGTTTTTGTTAATGATCATATAATTTCAAGGCATCTTTCTATGCCTTCTTTATTTTCTTTTGATCAGCCTACTCGGGAGTTGTCTGTACTTTGTTTTCGTCAAAAGTTAGAACCACCTGTATCTCGATTGATTGCAGAGACAGGTCGGCGTAGTAGCTCACCCTTTTTTATAGTAGGTGTATATTCTGGAAACGAAAAATTGGGAGAAGGTCATGGGTCCAGTTTAAAAGAGGCTAAATATACAGTATTTTTGGGATATCCTTTTTAAATAGCTAATATTATTATAGGCGTCTGTTGATGCTCTTAAAGCATGGTATCTTTATGAATCGAAAGAATTTGATCGCCCTAGTAAAACTCTTGAGAATGATAAAGAAGTATATTCTTCGGTGCACATAGATTGTGGAGAAGTTATAGTATAGGATTGTTATGAAAATAGTTAAAGTTTTTATTTCGCATATTCTATATTGATTTTTTTTTTTTGTAATTAGGTATGGGATATAGTTTTTTATTTTAGAATGTTGTAAAAATCATAGTATTTAGAAATGTTTATGTATTTTCATCTGAAAGTCATTGTTGACTTAGTATGTTTTAAGTATTTTTGAATTTGAGTGATATGAAGTAATGTTTACTTTTTAAGTTTAGGAAATTTTATAAAATGTCGAGTTTAGACTCTTCTTTTTAGAATAGTTGTATGATGCTATGTTGAAATGGCATCATAGATCATTAAAAACACATCTTCAATATTTTATTTAAAATCGTTTTAATTGATTATTTTAATATCTCAAAAAATAGTATTAGACATAAAATTTGTTTTTAGATAATAAATAAAATTACTATGTATAGTACATATCATTGGTTGAAGTAGAACTAGTGCGAGCTTTTTATCTTTTTTGTATTTTTAATCTTAGTAGCTTCAGATTCTTTTTTTTCCCGTTGATGATCTAAAATAAATCGTACAGTTCCTTTATCTCCAATAATTCCAATTCGAAAGGGAAGCGCGGAGAACTCTATATCTGTTGCTGCATTTTTTAGGGATATTTCTGAAGGTTTATGAAACTTGTTGAGAGATATCTGAATAATCATAAATTTACTAACATCAGTATCATGACCCACAATAGTAACCTGTCGGTGATGAATATATAAGTCAAGAATATCACATAAAGCACCTGTTAAATCTGTAAATAAGTGCACTTTTGAAGGGAAAAATACTAACTAACAAGCGTTTCTTTTTTTACCATGAATTTTTCATATGCGTCTTCAAAAGGTTGTTCAAGTAGTATTGAAGAAAGAACTAGAGCCATTAAAGCAATACAATGTGGAGGAAATTTAAGAGGAGAAAATGTTTTGTATGAATCAATGCTTATATCCCATGCTTTTCGGGCTATTTCTTTGGAAACTTTGATAAATGAGTATTTATTCAGATAAAAATATGGCTAAGTTACGTTTTAAGTATCGTGTAAATTTAATAATGTAAGGTTGTGGATGACGTTGCCGAAAATCAAAACAGGATGTTTCTAAAACCATTCGTTCTAAACCGATAATTCTTTTTTTTTGTTCTTCTATTGTCTTATGAACTAATCAGTTCTAACATGACTGATATATATACAAAAAAATACCTGACTTTCGAAAGATATCTCTGGACCATTTGGGTGTTTTACATTGTAGCTAGCTATAAGAATATCTTTTAATTTTTTTGATGTATCCTCCATTTTACATGCTACAAATAGGCATGTTGCTGCTGTGTCCTACTTGCATTAATTGCTTTCAATAAAAATGCATTTTTTACGATATATGAAAATTCTGACATAGGATTGAACAAATGAAATCTATGATAAATGATCATTGCACTTCCGATAGTACGTATAGGACTATTAAGTATATCAGTGTTTGTTTTTGTTAAAAAAAAATATGTAATAAACAATTTCATATGTTTTCCAACAAGATATATCCACGTACATGCTTGGAACCGAATCTGAGTTTCTTTACTTTCAGAAAGAGAAGGTGATCGGAAACTAGATAATAATGAAGCTACTTGTTTTGTAGAAAAGTATGGCCATGAAAGCTGTATTGCAACAGGATATTTATCATCACTAAGAGGCAATCCTTGCATATTTGATAAGAAATGTGTCTTTTTTTTCAATTAACTTTTTTAAATTTTGTTATTTTTGTTTTAAAAATTGTCTTTGTTTTTAAAAAAAAAATATTCTTGGATCATATGAAGTCCTATTCATATGTTATTTTACTTTTTTTTTGAAAATCCTTATTTATTTTAATACACAAACATGTATATTAAAAAAATGATTAAAGATAACGTTTTTTGTATCGTAATTTTAAACTTTTTAGATTTTGAAAAAAATAAACATAGAATTATTTGAGGTGTTTAGATTGGATTTTAGTTCATTATTGGGATAATTTTTTTTTTTTTGCTTAATAATGTTTTGGAATTTGTTTTTTGTTTTTTTTTTCTTTGTTTATGTTGTTTCACAAGATACATATGACACACAAAATAATACTCTCCCAGTTGTTCTATGGCATGGATTAGGTGACTCTTATGATTCGCAAGGAATGCGTGAAATTGTAGATATTCTTTCTAATTTGTTAAATACATATGTTCATTCGATTTATTTGGATAAACATTCATTGAATGATAAAAACAGTGGTTTTTTTGGAAATGTAAATGATCAGGTATAAATGGATGCCATGTTCTTGAGTAGAAATCCTAAAGTAGTTTAAAGGTTGCTTTTGTGTCACAACAGTTATCTAGTATTGATGAATTAAAGTATGGATTTAATGCCATTGGGTTTAGTCAAGTATATTTTGAGATAAATCTAATAAAATAATTGACCTTATTAGGGAGGTTTATTTTTGAGGTTTTTTTTTGTTACATATATGATGTGTTTGATTTGTTTTAGAGCGTATATTGAACGTTATAATCGACCTAAAGTTGTTAATTTTATTACATTTGGCACCCCACATAATGGAATATCTGATTTTTACTGTCCTCCTGGTGTTATTATTTGTAAAGCAGCGAATTATTTTGTTAAACATGGTTTATGGTCGCAATGGGTTAGAGACAATATTGTTCCCATACAATATTATAGAGTAAATTTTTTTTGTTTCGAGATATTAAATTTATATTTTTTCTTTTAGGACCTTGAAAATATGGATGATTATTCCAAACATAATTCTTTTCTAAATGACATTAATAATGAAAAAGAAGTTAAAAATGGTACATATGCTCGAAATATGGCTTCTTTAAAAAAATTCGTCATGGTTGAGTTTAGTAATGATTTATTAATTATTCCTAAAGGGAGTTGTGTATTTTCTCCTGTCTTTTTTTTTTTTTTTAATTTTCTGATCTCTAGAGTTTTAATAGTTATAATAAGTCAGCAGATGAAATCATATACTTAAGAAACACGATGATGTATCTAGATGATTGGATAGGTCTTAAACAACTTGACGAAAAGAATGCACTTGTTCAAATGACAATTCCTGGAGGACATGTATATAATATGTTGATTTTTTTATTTTAAAAATTAACTTGTTTAGATGGAAATAGATTATTCGGTTTTTGTTTATATTATTAAAAAGTATTTTATAGGCTCCAATGAATCTGAAAATACTGTTCAATGGCAATCAGATGATACGTATTAAAGGAATTTGAATGATTTTGGAATAATATTTAATAATCGGTTTTTTAAATGATGATTAATATAATTATGCTTGAATTAGTATAAGTGTTTTAAGAGTAATGCATTTTTCATTTTATATCATGGGCTATAATTTTTATGTGTTATTTTTTTGTATTTTGTTTTTTTTTTAAATTATTTAATAAAATTTTATGACGCTTCTTTTGCTGTATATTTTGCGAGAGTTGGTCGTTCTCTGTGTCTTCGTTTCTTTCGGAATCTTCTTTGTCTAAGCTACTAATTTTCCTTTTTTTATTTTGATCTGTCGCTATCAAAGATGTTTCTTTTATTTTATCAATATCTGGATCAAAAACATTTTCACTAAGCCATATGGGTATAGCAATACTTTCATTTGTTTTAATATGAAATCCTTTTATACCTTTCCATCCATCTTTAACGAATTTCTCAGCTAAAGTGCTTGTAATGATTTGAATGTTTTCTGCAATTTGTTTTGGTGTTTGACAAATTGCTCCACATTTTACACCTGTACATGTTCCAGGAGACAAATGGAGGTATGTAGAAGAATATGCTTTCTCCACTTCTTTGAGAAGATGTTCTGGTGTACATTTTGTTGCCAAATCAATTGGAATTGGTTGTCGTTTTTTTTCATAAAATGTTTTTCCTAAAAGATTTGGAAGTAAATGAATTACTCGATCATCTGCTAAAAAGAGGTCATATGAGTCTCTAAGTGCCCTTCTTTGTTCGTAAGACTTGAATTTCTTACGTAATTTAGATACACCGATCACTTTTGTAATACGTTTATTTAACTTTGCAGAGGTAACAAGATCTTTGTAAAATCTCTGAGGATCTTTTACAATCAAGCAGCATTCACTATCCGGATCAATAATGGGGTGTTTTAACATACTATTGTTTTTAATAAGAAAAAAATATAAAAATTTTGTTCAACATACATTTTTGATGGTTTAAGTTTTTTTTTATCAACTATGAATGTTTTTGTACTCATAATTACCCATACTGACAGTGAGAATCTTAGATCTGATTTATTTAATGTTAAAATGTCTGGATTTCTGTTCTTTTCTTTTTTTTTTTCCACAGATTGAACATGTTTTAGAAGAACTCTACATGCATTTTCTGCCTAAAAAACAAAGTTGAAGAATTGATATAAATAAAAGCAAAAACTTACATGAGACTCAATAAATTTTATATGTTCATTCATTTTTATAAAAATCTTGTTTTTGAAAAATTAAGGTAGGTTGATCGGTCTGATAAATTTGTAACGGCTTTTTTAGAGTAATATTTGATTACTCGATGTTTTTTTGAAAACGTCAAGGTTTATATAATTAAGAATTTAAGGTTTGTAGTTTTTATGTATATATAAAGCGATGAATGTATTTTTTGTGTGTTAATTGTTTTTTTCTTGCTTTTTTTCTTTTAAAAGCTATTAAACAATCACAAAGAAGTGTTTAACAGACGTTTTTATAAAGAGAAAATTGAAGAATGGGACTAAATGTTATAGATTTACTTGAAGATCTTTTCTCTGTTTTCTTAGGATGTAATTTTTCGTTTTGAGGGATAAAACAAAATTTTGTATAGTATTGAAATTAAGTTTTTTGTAATATGAGTTTATGGTTAATAGATATTGTTTATTTTTGGTCTTTAAGTTAATAATAATGGGATTGATCGACTTGATTTTACAGAGTATTCGTTCAAGAGTTTCTTTTCCTAGAATAGGATTTTATGACGAAAGGAATGGACTTTTTTTAGATCTTGCGTATGTCACTGATAATGTTATTGTAATGTCTCTTCCCGCTGTTTCGTTTCCAAGGAAGATATATAGAAATAGTCTTAAAGATGTTCTTCAGTTTTTGGAGCAAAGACATTCTGGACACTGGGCAATTTTTGAATTTTGCAAAGAGGGATCAGGATATACTGATAAAGATTTCCTTTTTAAAGGTTTTTGGTAACATTTTTGTTTGACTTATTAATGATGTTTAGTGTTTCATTATCCTTTGTATATTTATTTATTTATAATGTATTTATTAATATAAGATATAGTCCTGATCATCAACCTCCTCCTTTTCGAATGATACCAGAAATTATTGATCTTTTATCAAAACATATACAGGCTCTTGAGAACAATGTTGCTGTTCTTCATTGCAAAGCTGGCAAAGGGAGATCTGGCATGATCGCATGCTGTTATTTAGTCTCTGAAAATAATTTAACGGTAAATTCTGCACTGTTTCAATTCACAAAAGCTCGTATTCGGAAAGGATATGGGGATGGTATTACTATTATGTCTCAGAAACGTTATATTTCCTATGTTGAAAAATGGACTAGAATTGGAAGAAAGTATCAAGAATTGTATATTGTGATTTCGAAGCTTGAAATTTTTGGTGCAAATAAAAAAATTGGATGCAAAATATATGGGTATGATAATGAGAATACAATTGAATGTCTTTATACTTTTTTACCGCCAGAGATGACAATAAATGAGGCTACAGTTATATGTATACCAACAATAGAACTTATTTGTAAGTCTGATATTTGTGTTGAAATTTATTATCAGTATAAATTCAAAAGAGTGGTTTTAAAAGACCGTTGTTGGTTTAATGTTTTTTTTGAAAGATTAAATGATGAAAATGAAGGATTTTTCTCAATTGAATTTCAAGACTTTGATCATTTAAAAGCTTATAAAAATGAATCAAGGTTATTTGATAAACTTGTTTTAAAATGGAAATTTTTATAAATATGTTTTTAAGACGTTTTTAGTATTTATTTATTTATACAAATTAAAGCTAGAAAGATGTTGAATTAGTTTATTTTTATAGATTATATAATTTCTTATCGTAAATGAAAAACGCGAATTATTGAAATTTAAAAAAAGATAAATTTAAAAAAAAAAATAAGAAATATATTGATTTTGGTTTGTTTGTATTGGTTCTTGTAAATTATTATATTTTAGCTACAAAAAGCGTTGTTGAAGGATTGTTTATAAATTGTTTGATGATATTATTGTGTTAAATATGTTGTCTGATGTATTATCATTAACTCTGGCAACCAGTGATAAGTATGATGAAGATTCATGCGGTATTACAAAGTCTATGAGGGATGAAGAAATGGAGATGATTCGTTCTTCCATTGATGAAGCTCAAAAACAAAAAGTAAATATCTGTTTTTATATAAACAATTTAAGTTATAATCATAATTGTAGGAAAGTGTAAGGAATAGTGTTGTAGTAGATGATAAAAGTATTGCTCGTCTTAAGTTTCTTTTGGAGAAGTCTAAAATTTATGTATTAATTCTTAGTGAAAAACTACAAAAACGGCAGATTTTATGTAATGAGATGGAGAGAACGTTGAAATCGTCAAAAGAGAAAAAGGACAAAAATACTCTTTCTTGCTCTGATTTATCAGATTTTTCAAAAAATGATGAAAAAGAAAATATTTTAAAATCTACAAAAAATAAAGTTTTATTAAATAGAAAAGCGGTTACTAAACATAAACTGAATAATGGAAATTATCACATTACTGATTATTTTCATAAAAAGGTTCGAAACTGTATAAAGTTCTTTGTCTTATATAATTAGGAAACAAATGATATTGTTTCTGCAGAATCTGTAGTAGAGCCGTTGCATGAAATCAAAGTGGAAAATAATAGATCTGTAGATGAGTCTTTTTCTGTTGCTTCTGAGACTCCACCTTTGGTTTCTCAACCAAAATTGATTACCGGATGTGTTTTGCGTGATTATCAGCTTGCTGGAGTAGAATGGTTGATATCTCTTTATGAAAATGGTTTAAATGGTATTCTTGCAGATGAAATGGGGTTAGGAAAAACTCTTCAGACCATTTCGTTTTTGGCTTTTTTACGTGAAAAAGGTATTTATGGTCCTTTTTTAATTGCCACTCCTTTGTCAACTATCAGCAATTGGATTTCTGAATTTAAAAAGTATGGATTATTATTTTAAAATGACGTGTTTTTTTTATTTTTTTAGATTTGCTCCTGGAATTCCTGTTCTTTTATATCATGGATCTAAACAGGAACGTTTGGATCTTCGAAAAAATAAAATGGAAATAACGCATCCTGATTTTCCTGTTATTGTAACATCTTATGAAATAATTATGAATGATAAAGTTTATTTAAGACGTTATCAATGGAAATATATCGTGGTTGATGAAGGTCATCGTATTAAAAATTTAAATTGCAAATTGATTCGAGAACTTAAGGGATATGACTCTGCAAATAGATTGCTTTTAACAGGGACTCCTCTTCAAAATAATTTGGCGGAACTTTGGAGTTTACTTAATTTTCTTTTACCTGACATTTTTGATGATTTAGATTCATTTCAAAGTTGGTTTGATTTTTCTATGTTTCAAAATAAAGACAAAAATGTATTATTGGATGATGTGGATATAGTATCTACTCTTCATTGTATTTTGAAACCATTTCTTTTACGTCGTTTGAAGTCTGATGGTTTGTATTAAATATTTTTTTAATAGATTAATATATCATAGTAGAACAATCTGTCTCGAAAAAAAGGGAGTATATTCTTTATGCTCCTATGACAGCATATCAGACTGAACTTTATAATGCTATTTTAAATAAAGATGCTCGAGATTGTTTACTAAGAAAATATTTTAATGGTTTTACTGATGACCAAAATTTAGAAATTGATAAGCAGAAGCCATGTATTGAGAACTATTATCCTTCAAAATTTTCTAAAGTTAGTTTGTCTGTCTCTCATAGAACTAGATCTAGGACTATGGCTTGTAAATTAAGTGATGATGAATCATTTGACAATTTAGATGGGTATTCGCTTGATGAAAGTGTGCTCAAGCATAAACCTTTGCGTAAAGAAAAATACGGTATTGATTTTGTTTGTTATTATTATTATTTTAATCTCTTAAGAAAAACATATTCCGAGGTTAAAATTGCAAAATCTTGTTATGCAGTTAAGAAAAGTCTGTAATCATCCAGTAAGTATTTATTTTTGTTTGAAATATATTTTTACTTTTATTAGTATATGATAGATTTTCCTACTCTTCTTAATTCGAATGAGTTTTTAATTGATGAAAATATTGTAAATGTATCAGGGAAAATGTTGTTGTTGAAACGTCTTCTTTTTGCTCTTTTTAAAGATGATCATAAAGTTTTGATTTTTAGTCAATTTTCGAAAATGCTTGATATTATTGAATTGTGGTCTGTTGATATACAAAAGTGGAAAATATGTAGAATAGATGGACTTACTAAGCGAAACGAAAGAAAAGAACAGATAGAAGAGTTTTGTAAAAATCCTAATATAAAATTGTTTTTATTGTCTACTAGGGCTGGAGGATTAGGTATTAATCTTACAGCAGCTGATACTGTAATTATTTTTGATTCAGATTGGAATCCACAGCAGGATCTTCAAGCTCAGGATCGAGTTCATCGTATTGGCCAAACCAAGGTAATTGGTTTTTGTTTATTTTCATTACTGATTATTTAGCCTGTTATTGTATATCGTTTAATTTCTGCAAATACTGTTGAAAATAGAATATTGGAGAAAGCTAATGCAAAACGACGTCTTGAAAAACTTGTTATTCAAAAGGGGAAATTCAAGTCTCTTATTCCTACCTCGTCTTCTAAAGATGATATAGAAGAGTTATCTTCTACGCTTTTGTTTGATGATGCAAAAAAAATTATTATAAAAGAGAAAGATGATGAAATTCTTTCAAATGAAGATTTGGAAAGTCTTTTAGATAGAAGTGATGAAGCATATCAAAATTCGGAAAAAAAGAATGTTTCATGTACAAATTATAGGTTTGTAGGTTGAAAAGGGTTTAAAAGATAATATGTGTTGTGGTATTTATTAAAAAATGACGTTATATTGTATTTCCAGAAATTATATTACTATTTGTATTTAATGTTCTTAATTCTCGTCTAAGCATACTGCAGAAACTTTCAAAAACTATTTTATCAATTCCTCTGATCCACATAACTTTTAAAGATGTTATTTGTTTTGCATTGGTTTTTGATATTGATATTTCTAAACGAAATTTGAAAATTGTATGTAATAAATTTTTAGTAATTTTTTTAGAATGTTGTCTTCTGGCATGTCTTGACCATATATTTCCAGGTGTTTCTCCTTCTCCAACATATTCGCGATTCCATGTAAAATTGATATTAAATTTATTCATAATATATATAATTTTTTGTTTTAAACTTTCAATTGTAGTATTCAGCTTAATGATTATCATTGTTAACGAAGAACTTAAATGTATTAATGATTTTGCTAATGGACGGGCATAATGCTAAAAAAAATTAGTTGTAATTTGCAGTAAAGATAAAAACATTAGGCGCTCTTATATCCATGAATGACCATCCTACGATCCAACGACGTGTATTACCTCCAACGGGAAGTTCACTAACAACGTAATTATTTATCTGACATATTTAGAGATACATAATTGTCAAATTATTTAGTTGAAACCTTTTTTTCTTTAAGTAACCCCACGATTTTTATAACACTTAAAAGCTTTCCTAACATACTAGTATACCAACATATACGTTCTTTTAAAATACAACTTTCTTCTATCATTTTCTCGACAAAGGTAGTTTCTCCTCCATGTGTAACCATTTCTGTTAATGAGCCTGTGCATGACTACAATAAATTATGAATTGATTATAAGTGTGAAAAAATACACTGAAAGGTTCTTTAGATTTGCGTTGAGATAACATGATCATTTCTTCTTTTGAACTATAAAACGGAGGATTACACATACAGAAGTCTAGACTATTGAATATAAGATATGTTTTAAATATGAAATTAAAATAAACTTCGATATATTTAATTCATCCAAAGGTATTAAAGTTGAATAGTCTGTTGAATCAATAACTTTTATTCTATTATCTAACCCGTTTCTTTTAACATTTTCCTGTGCTAGTTCTAAGGAGAGTTTGTCAATATCTACGTAAAATTATTAATTTATAATTATTTTAATAAAGTACCTGTTGCATAAAAAAACCAATTTGATCTTTGAGAACACCCTATGAGAGGATATATGCATACAGAACCTGTCCCTCTAAAAATAAATATTCTTCCTAATAATTATAGGATATGTACATATCAAGTGCGTAGATTTTCTGTTCTTTTTCTTGATTATAATTAATAAAATCAATCAATTCTTGGATCCATAAAATATATGCAAATCTTTTAAATATTAATATATAACAAATTTATATCTATGTTTAAAAAACCTATTAGGGACCTAATTTCTGTTATCATTATGTTTTAAGTATATTATTTTACTTACAGGAGGGCATAAGCGTTTTTCATGCAAAAGAACATCAATTTTAAAGTCCTTTTTTAACAAGCATTTAGTAACTTCTCTAATAAATGATTACTATTTCTAAACTTAGTATTTGCGCTCCAAAAACCTTAATGCTGATGGATTTTTGAAGTTTATACGAAATTGATCATCAATACTAATTCTTATTAGATAAAAAATATATGATACTTTCATATACAATGGTTTTAAAGATGTATACGTTTCTGATAGTTCTTTAAAGTTAGGCGGATTATCAATATAGAAATTATGATATTTCATAAATAGTTGTAATCGAAAATCTGGTAAAATAAAACTGACATTTAAAATTTTAAATACAATGAGGATTTTTGAATTTTATAGTTTTATTGCTCAAAATTCTTTCTTAATATACAAACCGTGCAAAATGTTAGATGTATTAAAAGAACATTTAGATTATTTAAAATAATAATAAATGGTTTTGCTAAAAATATATTCAAATTTCAAGTAGGAATAATGTTACAAATATATTTTAGAATTGAAAACATGTTATAAATGCAGAAATAAGTAAATAAAAAGAAATGAGATTAGTGTAATATATACTTGTAAAAATAAAATAGACAATACATTGGATTTAGTCGAAGACTTCTTCTATTTCTTCGGATATAACTCTAGTAAAAGTAAAAAGGCGTGGTTATATAATTAAAAAAAAAAAACTTACATTTCGATAATTTTTTCTATGTATTTTTCTTCTTTTTCTTCTTTTGTATTTGTAATAATTTTGTGTTTTCTTTTTTCTTTTTCCAGATTAGCAACTACTTTGCTTCTCCATGCATTCCACTCCTCAAGTAATCGTTTACGATGAGCAATAAGTTCCTTATTGGCTGTGCTTTGTTCTTGTATATCTTCTTCCTCAAATCCGCGAGAATATTCTCTTAAGTTTTTACGAATCTTCTTTTGTTGTTCCTTTGATAAAAGTGTTGGAGGACGAGGACGCCATAAAAGCTGTTTAAATCCTTCAATATGCTCTTCTCGAAGCAATGAACCTTTAAAATCCCAAAGGCAATATCCATTTTCCATCTAAAAAAGTTATAATATTGAAAATAAAAATGGTTAAATATACCCTGTGACGCCAAGCAGATGCACTTGTAACTACATATCTTCCCGATGGATCCCATTCAATATCAGTTACACCATAATGTTCAGCAGTTCCTATTAGCTGCAAATTAGCATTTAGATCTTTGTCTATATCCTTTTTTTCGCCTTCATAATTCAAGTCCCAAAATTCTAAATCAAAACTAGTAGCATTTCCTAAGGTTGCTACTAGAATAAAACGGCCGTGTGGGGCCCAGTAAAGACCATTGCATGTTTTCTTATCAAAAGTTCCTATGTCTTATTTAGTATATTTTATGAATTAGTATTTTATTTACTAAGTAGTTTAAAATTTCCACTGGATCCTTTTGATTTCTCAGTACAATAAAACGATAATGAATTTTTGGTATTAATTAATGGTCCTTGGCCAAAATTGGGATCATTTGTTGTAATTAATGCAAATCTATCCCCACTAGGTTCCCATGCGAAATTAATGACTACATCTTTGATTTCGATAACTTCAACTGGAATATTTTTTTCATGAATTCTAAATATTTCAAGATTGGTAAATGTTGATTTTTTTGTTTTTGTGTGTCGATCTACTTTCACACATAAAAGTTCACCAGATGATTGCCAATGAAGTTTACAATCAGAAACGTTAAACAGATTCTTGGTTCTGACTGTTTTTTTAGAAGGAATGCTTAATAAGCCTGTACGTGCTGGTTGGTTATTAATTTCAGGAGTCCAATAACATAATAAATGTTCCTGGTTTTTTTTTTCGTCTTCCAATTTTGAAGGAGACCACTCAAAGTCAACAACCCCGTCTATTTTTATACTTTTTTTACCAACAAGTGTCATACTTGGTGCTTCATAAACTGAAATTTGCTGTCCTGGAACAACTTTTGCAAAATAACAATCATCGGATGACCATTTATATATAGGCCATGTTATTTTTCTAAGAGGTTCATCCGCGTCAGCACTAGATGACGGTGTTGTAAAGGATTTTAATAGTGCTCCTGTTTTTATGTCCCATATTATAATACACTTTCCTTCGTCTTCTGGCTCAAAGGTAAGTCTCCCTGGATGACCTTCAGGATAAGAAGGAATAGGTTCATTTGACCATGTTATAAGATATTTTTCACATGGACTAAAGTCTATAAGTTTAACTGAAGGATGAGGAAAGCGCGCAATTTTTTCCCATGACTCTCCACCCCAAAGCTGAATCCCAGGACGGTGAAAAGATGCTAAGTATGTCCCAAGAGGTGACCATTGAACATAAGTTTCTGTCCAATTCTAGAAAATTTAAAAAAGAGAAATGTATATTAATAGGGAAAATACTATACGGTTAATAATAGGCTCTGGAGGCTCTGATTTCTGGTTCCAATAAACGCCAACATTGTCTCCTTTGTACATGACCCATTGGTCTCTAGCTTTCGGATCAGTAAGCCAACTTTGAAGGTTTCTCTAAATAAATAAATTAGAAAACGTAAAATAAGGAAAAAAATGTTACATTTTCACATATTTTTTCCTCCGAAATTTCTTTATATTCTTCATCAAATGCTAAAGCTGTTTCGACATCTGTAAATTTGTTTACAAGAAATGTATGTGCTTTATCTAATTTCTTTCCATTAAATGTCTTTACTGCTGCATTTGCCTGGTTTGGGGTTTCATATTCCATAAAAAGATATCTTAAGAATTGTAAAATACTTTATAAAATAATATATATAATACCCTTTAGAAAAAGAAGTGCCGTTCCTATCTTCCATAGGCATGAAAATCCCGCCATCTTTGATTTTTCCTACACTAGAAAACAGTCTTTCTAGAACTTTAAGAAGAGCCTCTCTTTTCTCTTGCGGAACCTGAGGAATTCCGTCCACTATAATTAATGATCTGAAATCTTGTTCAAATGAAAGATGATATTTTGCTTCTAAATCGGAGAAATCGATTTCGTCATCAATATGTGAATTTTCATGATTCGTCTCAAATTTTTGATCATTTATTGTACATTTTTTTAATTCATCATCTGTTATTTCTACATCAGGAATAACTTCGTTAAAATTAGATAATTGTTCCAAATTATTTTGTTCCTTTTGAAAATTGGATGAATCTATTTCATCTATTTCATCTTTATGCACCATTTACGTTTTATGCACAAAGTGGATGTTTCTTATGTTAAAAATCTTTTTTGTTGTTGACAAAAAGTTTAAGTCTACACTTTTACTATTTCAAAATCTGGATATTCGGTGCTAATAATTTTAGATGTTTTAGGGTTAGGGATAAATGAAAAAGTTCGGACTGTGAAACGTTATTAAGAAAAAATATTAGTATTTTAGAAGGTTTGCTTCTTTTTGAAATGAAAGTTTTATAATATATTTTATTAGGGAATATTTTGTTAAAATACTTTTGGGGTTAAAATTAAGTTTTTTAAAATATTTTATATTAGATTTTTTAATTTATAAAAAACTATATTTTTTGTGTGAAAATGGATAGTAAACAGCCAGTAAAACTGGCAAAGGTAATTAAGGTAATAGGTAGAACAGGAAGGTGGGACGCTACTGGAATATGTGGATAGTATTTAACTGAGTTAGTCGGGGAGGTGTAACTCAAGTACGTGTTGAGTTTATGGATGATACTACAAGAAGTATTATTCGAAATGTTAAGGAAAGTTTTGTATGTTAAATAACAGTACAAACTGTTTAACGAGTGCAGGGGCCTGTTCGAGAAGATGATATATTATGTCTACTTGAATCTGAAAGAGAAGCACGCAGACTGAGATAAGTATAAAATAGTATTAGAAATGGTATCATGGATGGCAAATAATTGCTGTTCGTATCTAATAAATATAAGAATGAAAATGTTGAAGTCTGCTAATAATTTGTACTTTGATTTTTCGACCAAAAAAATCATTATTAATATTTGATATTTTGATGACTTTTTTTGTGATTTTGTATTTATTTAAAGATTTTATTCATGTTTGCATGCATTAGTAGATAGCCAGTATCGTAAAAGTTGATCGCCATATTGCTGCATTTCCTTAAGTGGGATCATGAGCCGAAAATCATTCATTAATAAAAATTGTAGCTCAAGATGATTAAGTTCTGACAAAGGTAGTCCGCCGACCTATTTTGATGTAAGAGCAACATATATGTATAGACTAATGGAAAAATTTTACTTTTGCATATCGAGAATTTGTATAAAAAATATCGCTGAAGAATTTAGAAGCAACTGTAATACCAGCAATAATTAATCGATGAATGTTATAGCTATCAATAGCGAAAACCGGGAATTGCTCATTTCTTGAAGAGACCCGTGATAATTTATTGTTAGATTGTTTACTCATGCGGTCAAAGTAAACAAGAAGACTAAGGAAAACCTCATTGGTTGCTGGACAGTATTTTAGAATACGAACAAGATAAGCATGAATTGATATTGACGGTATATTTCTTGCGTGAAATGAGAGCAAGAGAATTGAATTAGGTGACTGCGATGCAGATAATCGATAACTATGAGTACGATGAAGATGATCATTCGATTGTGTAATTTTAAGAAGAAGAGATGAAAGCATTTGGAGAACATTTTGAATAGGGTGATTAGCAATATCCAGGTGGTGTGTAACTCTAGGAAATGCTGATGGCAGGACAGTCGTAGATGAAATTGCAAATTGTGGAGTAGCTTCGATGGTATTGGGATATGTTATCATTGATGGATATTTTGCAACAAAACGATGTGTTTTTCCCTGGTTTGTTGAGTGGGATTTCTCGCACTGCTTTTCATTGTTTGTAAACGGCGTTAAATGAAGTTCTGGATTTGCATGATGCAACACATCAATATTGGCTGAATGCCGTGTTACAAGCGTTGTTGGCTTGGAGCTTTTTTTCACAAATTTCGAGCATACTTCTTCTTGATGACAATCTGAATATGAACGGTTTACTTTAGGTGATTCTGGCTCAATAATTGTGGTCATATAATTGACCTCTCTGGATTTTTTATAATCAGAAATTCATGTTTTTTACCTAAAATAATCATTTTCTAAAAAGGAAAATTACAAGGTTTAAATATACGTTCTCAATAACAAGTATTGATAACAATGTTTAGTTATTAGTTTTTGATATTGTAATTTTTTTATCTTCGGTATCGTTGATTGCTTCGGATCAACCCTATCTTGAAGAGAATTTAGAGAATATATATATATGAAATAAATGAAAAATATATGAAATGAATTAGAAATATTTAGATTTTTGTGTGACATTTATTTTGTTTAAACAGGATGTTTTTTAAAAAAAAAAAAAAGGCACAAATTTGGTGTATTTTGGATAAAATTGTTCTACTTGAGAATTATAAAATATAAATGTGTTGAAAATAGGAAATAAAATGAGATAGGAATAGAAGAACTTCTTATATGTAAGTGATGCTTTTTAGATATTCGGTATAGTGTTATTTTCTTCTGAAAAGAAAAGACGTTCTACTCCTTTATCTGTAATAATTGCTATTCGGATGACTCCTCTAAAGATTATATAAGCATAGAACAATAAATAACAGAGATGTTACCCGCTACTTCCGTCTCTTTTTATAGCAAGAGATATGACTATAATAATGAATATAGAAAAAAAACGGTTTTATTATTTAATACTTTCTTTAATGAATTCAATACCTTCTTCTTTAGACATATTTGGAGTAAAGTTTTTGTCGCAAAATCCATAAATATACTGAAGAGTTAAATAAAAGAATGTAAAAAATGGTATTTATACACTAGATCCTGATCCGCCAATAGCAATGTTTTGTTGATGAACGCTACCTCCCAGCAAGACTGAATATATTTCTCCCCCGTTATTTTTATCATATCCAGCGATAATAAGACTTGCTGAAAGAAAATTTTTGTTTTGGTAGCAAATCTCTGATGCAAGGTTTGCGGCTACTTGGACGCTAGGTTCTTTGTTATGTTGAATTCTAAAAGACGTTACTTGATGAAAAATGAATGTTTTCTTTGTACGCATAAAGAGATAAATGGTAACGTAGAACATCTGCAATAGCTTGTGTGTCTAATGATATTATAAGTAATATACTAAAATAAAAAAGTTTTACCCGCTGCTGAACCTGAACGACAGCACCATATTTTGTCATATAGCATTGTAAGTTTATCTGATACTCTATTCACAATCATTGAGCCTATTGTTGTACGAGAGTCTGCTGCGATAATTACTCCATCTACAAATTTGATAGCGGCAATTGTTGTTCCTAATTGGATTTCTCTTTTCTAGACAAATTAGATGCTTTATTTATATGACTATTATACCTTTGGATTATTTATATCCATTTCTGAGTTTATAGTTTTCGAAGATTTTGCTTTCACTATATTGTTTCGTTAGAGCGTAAGATTTAACCTATTTGAAAAGAAATATAAATTGCAATATATATATATATATGTGTGTGTCTATGTATGTATGTATGTATGTACATGCAACGATTTACAAAAGTTCTGTTTTTTTAGTTTATAGATTTTTTAGTTTATAGATTTTTTAATTAATATATTTTTAAAGTATTTCGTTTTGATGGGATAAAATTTGAATATTTTATATGTTTTTAGTGTATAAAAATGTACATTGATTATGTGATGATATAGAAAACGGTAATTGTATGATTGTTTAAGGTTTTGTAAATTTTATTTAGTTTTGAGTTTGTTTTAAAAATAAAAAAAATGAAATATACTTTTAAAATTTTGCTGTTATATTTTAATGAAGAGTTTTATTTGTGAAAATTTCAATTATTTTGTTAATATATTTTTGAAATGTTAAATATAAAAAAAATAATGTATAATAAAAACTTAAGAACTTCTATAAAATATATGAAAAGATATTTATATGTATTGCAATTTTTTCATGTGTTTTAAATTTTTTATGTTAATTTTAACGTTTTTAGTAAAAAAAATATTAAACATAGATATTGTTTTTATATTTGAATTTTTTTTACTTTTTGATAAAAAATATATTTTACAATATATAAGAAATATATTTTAAAAACTATTATAGGTTTTAAATGAAAAGCTACATATTTGATTTTTATGCAATTCTTTAAGAAAATAGAATATTTTTGGTTTTTTTTTTAAAAATAGGGTTTGAAATTGTCTAAATTTGATTTTTTTAAAAACTTTACAAGTAATTGTTATTATTTTTATAAATTTATTTTGAATGAAAATAGTAACTTGGGAATACTTACTTTTGGGATTGTTTGAAATGTTTAAATTGGTAAATTTCATGTTTTTTGTTTTTAATTAAGAAAATGTTGACAATAAAAGATGCTTATTTTATGTCAATATTAAGTTAATGTTTTAGTATAATTAATTTATATATATAAATGAACTTGGTAATCGTTTGCTTCATAAAATGTATTTTATAAAGATATATATTGCTTTTTTAATAGGAAGTAAGGTTTTTTTATTTATTGAAATTGGCTTATTTTGTAGTTATAACTCTTGTTATTGTTGTCATTTATTGTTTTCAGTCACGTTTTATTTATTTATCATGGGCTCCTTTGGATTCTCGTACCTGGGTAGAAAAACCAGATGCTTATCAGATTCCATACGAGAATCTTGTGCTTTCCACTCCTGATGGGGTCTCGCTTCATGCATATCTTTCTATTTACAACGCTTCATGTTGTACTTTTATTTATTTTCATGCTAATGCAGGCAATATGGTCTGTTATTATTATGAGTTATCTTTGATCTGATTGCTAATAAAGGGTCATCGTCTTCCCATTGTCAAACGCATTTATTATGATCTACAGTGTAATGTTCTAATTTTTTCTTATCGAGGGTTTTTTCTTTTGGGTTATAAATTTATGTTTATTGGTTTTAGATATGGATATAGTACTGGGACTCCTTCTGAAAAGGGTATTATGATTGATTCTATGACGGTTCTTGACTACGTTTCTCAGCATCCTATACTCTCAAAAACTTCAATTATTGCATATGGTCAATCTCTTGGTGGTGCAGTTGCTATACAGAGTGTTTTTTCCGCTCAAGAAAAGGTTTTACTACATATAGGTTTTATAATGACTAAGTTTTATGTAGTATTCAGCGTTGATTGTTGAAAATACTTTTCTTTCTATTCCTAAACTTATATCAGAGTATTTACTTTTGTTCTATAGTTTCTATTTAATAGTTTAATAGCACAATGCCTTATATGACTTTGATTAGAAAGTTTTGTCATCAACGTTGGCCGTCACAAGATCGAATTCCTTTTATAAAAAATATTCCTATTCTTTTTTTATCTGGACAGAAGGATGAGGTCGTTCCTTTTCATCATATGAATACTCTTTATCATCTTTCCTCTGCAAAAAAGGTTTTAAAGATTTTTCAGAATGGAAAACATAATGATACTGTATTGTTTAGTTTATATTACTTTTTCTTATTATTGTAGGTTATTCAGCCTGATTATTTCAAAACAATTGCACAATTTCTTCGAGAAAATGCTATATTTCCAATTACCTCTAATTAGATCATTTAGATTTGATATGACTATTATATATAATTTATTTTTTTATTTTTACATAATGTTACAATATAACTTTAAAATATATTTAATGATTTTACAAACTCAATAGCGTTTTTTTGGTTTATTGTTATTTATAAATTATATTAATATTTTTATTTTATTTTCTGTTTATATTTTTTTTTAAATTTATGCTTTGAGCTTTAACGGATATTTTAAAAAGATTACGTAAAAATTCATGAGTCATCAAAATCTTGTGGCTGTAGAGGAGGAGAATCAAGAAAGAACACCAGCTAACTTACCATGTAATCCTTCTAGTCCTGAGGATCTATCCAATAAGAATAAAGATGATAAGTTAGCTGGATTCTTGTGCGTAATGTTTGTATAAATTTATTATTTTGATCATTTTTAGATCTTCTGTAACAAATCTTCTTAATACAATTATTGGTAATATGTTTTATTTTTTGTTTTTATTATTTATGTTTGATAGGTTCTGGCGTGCTTGGTAGGGCGGTGTTTTTAGGATGATAAATAACTTATTATTATCTGTTAGCTATGCCTTATGCTATGTCTTTAATGGGTGTTACTTTGGGTGTTTTCGTTATTATCCTTTCAGGCATTACAAGTGCCCTGGGCCTTTACTTTCTTGGATGTTCTGCTGCAAAACTGGAACGTGGCAAGGCTTCATTTAGTTCTGTGTCTATGATTACATATCCATCCGCAGCAATCTTAGTATGTGTTCTTGTTTTTTGTGTATGTATTCTTATTTTTTTAGTTTGATTTGACTATTGGAGTTCAATGTTTCGGGGTTTGCGTGAGTTATTTGATTTTAATGGGTGATATTATGCCTCAAATTTTAAAAACATTCAATAGCAGTATTTCAGATACATCCTATTTGGTTAATCCTCGATTCTGGAATACTATATTTATGTATTTTTACCTGTTTTAATATTTATAACTAAAATAATAGATTTATCTTATCTCCATTTGCTTTTTTTCGTAGATTGGATTCTTTTCGCTATATATCTTTCTTCGCTATGGTTTCTATTAGTTATATGGCGTTAATCATTATTGTATACTTCTTTCGGGAAAATGTATGGACTACTGGCACAAAGGTTCACCTCTTTAAAGTAAAGGGAGTTAGCCATTTCTTTTCGGCTATATCTATTTATGCGTTTACTTTTGCTTGCCATCAAAATGTAAAATTCATGATGTTTTTTCTATTTATTTATTATTTTTAGATGTTTCCAATTGTTAATGAAATTCGCGATAATAGTCGTAAAAATATCTTATCTGTTGTTGTTGTATCTGTGGGAATATCTTTTGTTATATATCTTCTTGTCTCTCTTATAGGCTATCTTTCCTTTGGTATTTTTTTATAAATTATAGATTTATAGTATCTGAGTAGTTTTAGGTGTTAATGTTCCAGGAAATATAGTTTTAGCATGTTTGTTTTTTTTGATGATTATTTATTTTTTATAACTATAATAGATAAGTATTCTATTCCTGTTTTAATTGCGAGAATCGGGATTGTCATATTGATTGCTTTTTCTTATCCTCTTCAATTTTATCCAGCTCGGACTAGTTTTGATAAAATTTTATGGCGTCCTAAGTTTTTTGCTACTGAGAATAAATCGAAATTTTACGGGTTTTGTTTTGTTATTATTATATAATTGCTAATATTAATTAGTTCTTTACGATTTAATCTTCTTAGTTTTTTCATGCTTTTGTTTTCTTATATTTTAGCTATGGTCATAGGCTCTTTTGAAATAGTTTTAGCGTATATTGGGTCTATATCATCAGTTACTTGTTTTATTATTCCTGGGCTGTTTTATAACAAGCTAGCGTACTGCCCTGATGTTTTATATAAAAAAGATCCTCAGGATAATGAGCAAGGTTCAGATGATTCACAACTTATAGAGAAAAAGAAATTTACTAAGACTTGGTATCTACAAAAAACTGCGGTATTTCTATGTATCTATGGAATCTTTATTCTGATAGCATGTTTAATATCAAATATAATTGATACTATTAAAAAATAAGGTAATTGTATAGTAGTTAAATGCTTTTTCTTTATAATCCTATCCATAGAAACAAGTAATATGTTTAAAAAAATAAATTGTTGTATTATTATAACTAATTATTATGTGTAATTGTTGATTGCATGAACTAATATTACAAGTACTTTGAAGGTAGAGATGTAATGGTTATATATAAGTATTAAACCATTTGATACGTACGTTTTCGAATTTTTGGTTTAAACTCATTTCCGCAATCTTTTGAAGTATCTTTTAATGCTTTTGTTTCTATTTCAGATGGATTTTCATTTGAATTAAGCTCTATTTTGTTGTATATGTCGTCAGATATTTTTTTTTCTGGAGAGTTATTTTGCAGTTCTTCGGATTCTAGATGTTTAGGATTTGTAATATAAGTCATATTCATGTCAATCTCTGTAAGAGGTGTTTTTCGTAATTGTTTGAGTATATCCTCGTGAGATTTTGTAAGTTTCCATGATGTTGGATACTTATAGTTGCATTTTTTTGGTGTTTTACCTGTTAAAATATCATTTTTTATAGATGTAGACAAAATTTTGTCATGGATGGTCGTTGTTTGAGAAATAATAGAATCTTTGTCAAAATCGTTTACTGATTTTTGGTTTTTGGCTAAGTTAATGGTAAAATGAGAATATGTATTAATATCTTCTTTAATATTATTTATTTCTGTCTTGAATTTTTGATAAGAACTTTTGACATGATTGGATATAGAATGATTATTCTGGATACATGTATCATAGTAAAGAGAATTTTGAGACCTCACTAAATTATATATTAATATATAATATTGTTTATTTGAAAGGTTACGTTTAGAAAATGAATCGTTTAAGACTTTCATTTGATTATTTGTTTCTTGTATATGAGTATCAATTAACTGAAGGATTTCGGAATAAATTGCTTGTGTATTATTTTGAATAGTAGTTCCTTTGCTGTCAATGTTCTATATTTGTTAGCATTGATTTTATTAGTATTTTAATAGTACTTTTGCTGCTAGTATAATATTATTTTTAATGTCGTCTTTTGAGTTTGTTAACTTTGTAATAAAAAGATCTTCTTTTGCAGACCAAATATCAATTTTTTCAGAAAAACTAGAAGTTAGCTCATCAATTTTATTAGAGACATTATTCATATTTGATTGTGCATGATTAATTCTAGTAATATACCTTTTGTTTTGATTCTCAAAAAGACTATTAATAAGATAAGATATTTGAATCAACAGCTGTTCTTTTTCTTCTGTGTATTTTTTTTGTTCTAGAGAGAATGATTTTTCAAGATCACTATATGTACAAGATATTTCTTCTTTTATAGATTGAAATAATGTCAAAAAATCTGATTTCAAATTTTGAATTTCTGTAGTTTGTGTTGTAATGTGCTTTTGAGTATCATTAAATATAGATTTCATATCATGTCCTAGCTGACTATATGAATTATGGATCTGTCTTAATCAATATACAATCTAATATATATATATATATTACTTGTTGTTGGAATTTTATCATTTCTTCAAAAATTTCTTCTGAAATTTTTTTTGTTGTTTTACTAAGATTTTTAAATCCATCGTTAAACTTGGATTTGATATTTTCTTTAAATGTTTTGATTTCTTCGAAAAAATTATTTGTTTCTGATTTTTTTGAATTTATTTGGTTAGAAAACTCTGTATGTTTTTTTTCAAAATCAAGAAATTGTTGATTTATAAATTGAAAATTATCATCTAGATGTTTTATTTCCTTAGTAACAAACTCTGTAATTTTATTTTCTAACTCATCAGAATATTTCGACTGAGATAAATGATATTTAATTATATTATTGTTAAGATTTTCTATAAATGCAATTATATGTGATTTTATTTCATTCCATAGTATATTATTTGAAGATTCGATTTCGGTTTTACGTTCTAATGAAGAATAAGCTTCATTTAAAAAATTTATTAATTACTAACCAATTTTTTCATGTAAGTTATTAATATCAATAACTGCTTTTTCAAGAGTTGAATGGAGCTCGTTTGCTATAATATCAAGTTCCCATTCTGTAGCTTGATGAGCTTTTCGGAGAATAATTTCTTCATTTAAATATTGCTTGGTATTAATAAGATCAAGCTCTGTTTTATTTAGTGTGTTTTCTGTATCTTCTAATGCTTTCTAAATTTTGTTAGGTATATTAATAAAAGCAAAATTCTTACAGATGTTTTTTCTAAATCTTTTTTAGTTTGTATAAGAAGTTTCATATTTTGTTCAAAATGTTCTCTAACTGATTTGAGAGATGATTCTAAAGCCTCTATTTTACGCTGTTGTTCTTCTAATAACGCTTTATTCGAATGATTTTCTTCTGTAAGCTCTTTATATGAACTTTCTGAAAGATAAATTCCTGTTTTTTGACGACAAGCCTATAAAGTATTAGAAAAATACAAAAGCACGGTTTAGTAAATCACATTTAAATCATTTTTCAATTTTTCTATATCTTGAATATATTCTTTAATAAGTGTTTTTTTCGTCATCATTTGATTAATTTGAGGTTTGTTTTTAATACTTTTTGCTCTATTTGCATACTCTAATGTACTTATCGTTTCCTCTAGATTACTTTTTTCTGGACTTATAGTTGCAATAATGCATGTTTTAGTTTTTCCTCCTAATGAATCTTGTAAAAGACGTGTAAGTTTTGATTCACTGGTTTATTTAGACTTTTAAAAATAAAATTGATAATATTACCGATATGGAACATGTTGTGATCTATCAACTAAAGCATTTATTACTCTTCCCAATGTCAAAAGGCTTTGGTTGATCATTCCTGCTTCACGTGCACGTTTGTTTTCTGCACCTGACCGTCCAATGTTTTCTGAACCAGCAAGATCTACTAAATTGAGCTTTCCTACTTTTAGAAGATCCTCTCCAACATCCGTTGCTTCTTTAATATGGACAGTAATTGTAAAAATAGAATGTGAACGACTTGAAAGATCATTACATTTTGTTGCTGCAACTTGGCGTTTATGACTCCCTATTTGAAGTAACTTTATTCCATCAGAAGAATTTGTAATAGGTATATCTTCCATTCCATTAACTATTATTCCTTTTTTTACTGTATCTTCAAAAATTTTTACTTTTTTATCTTCAATGGATAATAAATCATGAAGTTCTTCGTTATAGAGTTCAATAAATGAGCATTTGACAGAATATTCTGTCTCTTCTGTCTCAAGGATACTAAATAATCGGTAAAGTGTCCTTGGTATTATTCCAGATGATTCTGAAAAAATACTATAATCTCCAGACATATCTCCTGTCATAGTATAACTAAAAAGAATTAGTAATTATTTTGGGAAAACTAGGAAAATTTTTACGTTTTCCCGGTTCCTGTCTGTCCATAAGCAAATATTGTACAATTATATCCACTTAAGACCTAGTCAAAGTTTAGATATGTAAAAGTGTCTATTTAAAATAACTTCTTCAAGCATTGGAAGAACAATATCATCAAATATCATCATTTGGTCAGCTTCTGGTCCAAAAACACGATCAAATGTATATGTTCTTGTGTTCATTTGAGACAATGGACTTGTTTGGATGCATATTTCTTTTCCGCGAGATCCTTGTGTTGTAACGACGCTATAACTATTTTCTCGTATCTCTCGTTCGCTTCTTGTGCGACATCTCACTACTACTTGAATATTTGTTTCATTATTTCCTGTCTCATTGTTATATTCGTGGGATTTTTTCTTTTTTCCAAGAGATGTCGATTCTGAAGAATGGGTTTGGAATGTTTTTTTTCCTAGTGTTTTGTGATTTGTTGGAGACAATGGTTCACTGCTTACTGCAGGTATAGAGCTTGAGAAAGACTGGGAAGATAAAGATGATCCTCTTTGTGAAATAGGTAATCTTATATTTTTTCCATTCATTTTTCTGATATTTTTTGGAGGTTTCGGTAACTTCAAATAAAAATAAATAAGAGTTACTATAGTAACAAGTGAACATACTTTGAGAGTACAAATTTATGTTGATAATTGAAAATAATTTAGATTTAAATTATATTTAAAATATTCTGAGTATGAAAGTTTTAAGTAATAGATGTATGTTTTTTGTATTTTTGATTTTTTTTATTAGAAGTCTTGAGCATTTATTAAATGTATTAAGAATGAATTTATATATTTAAAATATAGTTTTTGATTTTAGTAAATTTAAGATATTAGAAAATTTGTATTAATAGAAAGTTTTTTTTGTAAAAATTATTTTATATCTTAATTATTTTTAGTATTTTACTATTTCTATTAGTATATAAACTATATAATTTGTTTTATTAGTTTTTAAAGTATAATCTTCATAATATATGGCTAAATTTTGAGTTTATTGAAATTTAATTTAAATACATATATCTAGTTAAGATTTCATAAGATTAAAAACCCTTGTATATATATATATATATGATAATATATATAATATGAAATATTATTTCTGAATAGTGGTACATAGTTTGTATAATATTTATTCTATAAAAAAATGTATTTTATGTAAAAATTTATATTGTTTTAAAAAAAAAGTTAAATATATTTGAAGTTTGATATTTAAAAGATATATTTTAGGTTAAATGTTAAAATAATTAAATGGCATCCAAGTAAGTTCATTTTTTGTGTTTTTAATATTAATATATGTGGTAAATTTTAACGTGTTTAAAAGTAATTAGAGTTTTGAATATTCGACGCGAAAGTTTTAAAAAAAAATTAAATACTCTTAATATTTGTATTTGAAAGATATATTGGGATTAAGTATTTATTGAAAATATGGATTCTTGGATCTCAAAGTTTACTAAAGCATTCACACATTATTCTTCTATGTCTAATGATGAATTAAAAAACAAGGGGTTAAGAATTAGAGAATCTAGGTTTATATTTATGTTCGGATTGTGCGCATATATTAATGTCTTAGAAAATGCAATTCTCTCTTTGGTGATTTAACTTGTTTTTTGGATGATTTAGCTTCTATAGACAAATTTTCTGAGGAAATAGTCCCGGTAATTAATTTGTTATTTAATATTCTATTTTTATAAGACTTCCTTAGAATTTTAATAAATTTTATAACAACTTTGAGTTTTTTCTTTTGAAAGTTTATGAAGATAAATTATTTTTGCACGTAGATTTTGCTTTTTTAGAAGTTCTTGTTATAACAGCATATAAAATTGATAATTATTATTTAAAGTTGAAATCTCTGAAAATTCTTTCGGTATGGTTCTTGCGTATTTATTTTTTTATAACTCGTATTAGATATGGTTGCATAATTATTCTGGTTATTTTTAAATTAATTATATAATAAAGCTTTATTAAGAATTTAAATAGATTCAAGAAATAACGCTCATCCTTACTTTATTGTAAGTCTTTTGAACACCTCTTGCAACGTTTCTGAAAATATTTATTTGAGAAGAATTGTAAGTATATTAAAAAGAAAAAAAAATCTGAGTATTTTAGGCATTGCTTGTTGTTACTCGTTTAATTAAAAAGAATGTCAAAAACAAAAGGATTATTATAGATAAGAACGAACTCTTTGATTTGTAATTATTTTGTTTTTTTAATTATGTTCTTATTAGTAATAGAAAAGGAATTGGGGAATCTATTTTGACCTCTGATGATTTTAAAGTACAGGAACTTTGTTCTGAGCTTATTCATGAACTTTTGCCTCCAAGAAATTCTCCTATGGAATATTATGATAGGAGATTTGATTTGTTTTTCTCTTTAAATAGTCTTTCTGATGACTTAAAAAATGAATTTCTTAATATGCAAAATTCAGGTTGGATGTATTCTCCAAAATGGTTGATATCTTTGAATTCAGAAAGAAAGTGTGATTCTGCGTAATTTTTGATTTATTTTTGGATTTTTTTTAATTATTATTAGACCTTTGACATTTGAATGTCTTTATCTGAAACTTGAAGAAAATGCGTTTTACCCTATTTGTAGTGATGAAACATTGTTTGTGCATGTATCTAAAAATTTCCTTTATACTGTTCTTGACTTAAAAAATGAAAGAGGTTTATTGGATATAGCTTTAAAAGATGTTGATGAAATTCTCGAGTTTAATAATCAAATTGTTCTAAAATTGAAGGAGGATGTTAATAATGAGTCTGTTATATGTGATGATTTTGGTTTTTTTAATTTAGTGACATTTTTCTTTGATACAAAATCTGAAACAAAAATAATAATTCAAGATATTGTTAAGAGAATAAAAAGGAATATGGGTATGAGTGCTAATTCTAAATGCAGTATTATAGAATGCCCTATTAGTCTGAGGGTTAAAAATAGTAATAATGTTCTTTCTAATGATTCTTTTCAGCATCGAACAATTGTAACAAATGTGAAAAGTTCTGGTTTTTCTACTAACGAATTAATTCAGGAAAAAGAGTTTAAAGATTTTGTGTCTTTACATACTCTTGAACAATGTGATATAGAAAATGATGTTTGTAATTATTTATAATTAAATTAATATTTATTTTTTTAGAAGAAAAGTCCTTGTAGTGAATTTAAAGAAATTGGATATGAATCTCGTGATTCTTATATTCCTGATAATAATCGTTCTGGTTCTGATGGTTGTAAAAATAATAAAGAGAAGTATCTTTTGCGGGTTTCTACACAAGTGCAGGATCTATTTTCTTTGGTTACTTTAGAAAATGAAGATAAAAGTGCTCAAAAAAATGCTAAAGTATCTGAGAAAATGAAAAAAAAATTACAGGGCTTAAAGGAATTGACGAATGTTTTGCCATCATTAAATGAAGTTTCAAAGCTAGATAAAAAGAATGACTCTTCTATAAAAAAGAAAAATAATAATGGTAAGGATTTTGATAATAATGATATATATGATTTCCCTTTGAGTGATATATCTTATTTCTATAAGTCGCCAACTAGTGAAATAAGGTCTAAAAAAAAATATATGTTAAAATCTAATTTTTCTACTTTGAAAAAAAATAAAATCGAAAATAAGTTGCGAAAAACATGCAAAGGAAATTCTTCAAGTAAAGGTTTTTTTAAGAATGATTATTCATCTGCTACTGATTATGATATTGTGCCTAATGATTCGCTAAATAATGATGTTAAATCTGTTAAAAAAAGTGGTAGAACCGCAGCTAGAAAAAGACCTTTTTCAGATGAAAATTCTAGTCATAAGGAATCTTTAGTTAAAGCAAGATTGTGTCGATCAAATGATTTTTTTTCTAAATCTCGTAAAACTTTTAAGGGTATTAATGATAATTTAAGTTTATTGTCTGATTATGATGATGAAATGGGTTCAAAACAGACAAAAAAAGATAATATCACTTTAACTAATAAAGTTTATTCCCTACAATCTAAGAAACGCGTTAAGAATAATCATGAATTATGTTTGGTTGAAAATTTTCAAGTTGAAGGACAAAATAATCATGTTTTTGGTGAAGAGTCTTCTTATAAAAACAATGACAAAATGACTATTAATACTTGTACAGAAAATAGAAAGAGTACTGAGTTTGTAGATGAAAATTCTGAGTGTAAATCCAAAATCGTAACACAGTATGAAAATTGTTCTTCAAATTATGATTGTAAAATGTTTTGTAGTCGTGTAGAGTCGAATAATTTGTCTAGAGTAGATGCATTTGAAAATGATTCTTTATGTGGTTCTGAAACTAACGTTTTAAAATTACCTATGGTAGAAGAAACTGTAAAGGATATTGATAAGGTAAAGTTTTGAGTTTTATTATTTATATTTGTACTGAAAAAAGGATAAAATAGAAATATTTGCCTTCTAAAGTAAATTTTATTACTATTGAATATATAAATCTTATCGTTTTAGGATTTTACTGTAGTTGAAAATGAAATGAAAACTGAAAAGGATTTTAAGAGTTGTATATATAATAATTCCGTGGAAGAAATGTGCAAGAATCTAGGGGATATTCATGTTGTTACAGATGACAAGTTACTAGTACATGTTAATGCTGATGATGCTATTGATCCTTTAAATATATATAAGAAAAATAACGTTTCTGACAAAAATGGTAAGTTATTTTAAAGTTTCATGAAATGATTTATAGTTTATAGTAAATTTTAATAATTTGTCTGATAATTTTTATAATATTTTGAATGCTTATGGTTTATTACCTGTAACAAAAACAGATAATGTTAAAGATTTTTTTACAGTAGATCTAAATAAACATTTAATTAATATTGATTTGATGGGACAATTTTCAGAGCTTTCAGGTTTGAATGAGAATGATTATGATTCTCAGATGAGTGTTTCAGATACTGAATGCAATAATGACATTTATAATAAATATTTTTATATGTCAAAGTGGAGAAAAAGTCTTCCTGAGCATCATAGAAAAACTTTAAATTTGTTAACTGATATTGTTCAAATAATTATAAATAAATTAGTAATTTATGAATTTGATATTAATGAATATATGTTGAATTTTAAAGACGATATAAATAAAATTATAGAAGTGTTGAACACTGTTCGGCATGATAAAAAGCTTAATATTGAAAATAACTTCTTTTTTAGAAACAGCTGCAATAAACGGCTTGCTAATCATTTAAATAGAATTGAGAAACAAGAAAGTATATTAGAGAAAATCAAATCAAATATGAAGAAAGGATATTTAGCTCAAAAAAATATGATTGATAATTTTCATCATAATGTTCTAGGTATTTACTAATTTTGAACTAATATAGTTTATTTATTTTACTTGTTTTGTTATGTATATTTGTTGAAAATATAGTATATGGCTTTTAAATAACATCTTTTTATTAATTTAGCATATTGATAATTATTGTAGCTTATCACATTCATTAATTAAAGTAGATATATTGAAATTTTTTCCAGAATTAAATTCTTCTAAAAGTTTTAATCTTAATGAATTGTTTTGATCATTTTCTGTTGCTGAGAAAAATTTTTCGATTTGAAACACCATTATTCTTAAATCGTTTATAGTTATCCCTCTGTCTTTTTCAAGTTCGCCTTTCATTAAAACGATATTTTTATCCGAAGATAAATCTGTATAATAAGATAAAAATGTATGTGGTCTAGCAAATTCTCCTTTAGTTTTATATTCTAAAAGTGATGTAATAAGTATATATTTAGTGAACCTGTTTGAAAGAAACCATTGAAGAAAATGCATTTCTATTCCTTGTGTGTGATTCACAGGAAGAATAAACTAAAATTTGTCAATAAATAATATAAATAATATATTAATATACCATATTATATTTTTTTGCATTTTTTTCCATTATATCAAACTTTAGTGAAGGTATTAATCCACATATATTATATTCATTTTTAATATGACAAGCTTTCCATATTAATTCTATTTCTTTAATATCGTGTAACTGTAATTTTTCTATATCAACATATGATGATAATGTCTTGATATGATCTTTTTTATTATTTCCTAGTATTTGAGCGTTATTTCGAGTTATTTCTTTATTTTTTTGAACGAAGTTTGATTGTAGTAAAGTTTGTGTAATATTTTTATTTGATTTTATACTATATTTTTTAAAAAGTTCTTCAATAGATGAAAGTCCTTCTCTTTTGATTTTTTATTAAACAAAAGTATTAAAAAATATATTTATATACTTTTTCATTTTTTGTTCTAATTTTGTTTTATATCTATTTATTAGTTCTTTTGAAATATTTTTAGTTGTAAAATGAATTTGATTAATTTTATAAATTTTTTTCCATATTTCTTTTCTAGTAAATAGAAACGTTCGAAAAAGCATTGCTTTCTTTTGGATTTTTTATTATAAAAAATGAGTTTTTGATCTAAAAATGTTGAAATTTTTGTAATTTAAAAATTTGTAAAGATTTAATTTTCGATATCAGTAATTAGATTATATTAAAAAATGTTAAATTATATGAAAAGATTTAAAAAAAATAAGGTTTGTGTATTTTATATGTTTAATTTTTTGTTTTTTAGAGAAATTTTTAATTTTATTATAATTTTAATTTATATTTTTTTGCAAGGATAAATTTATATAATTTCTGTTAAAAATTATTTTTAATTTTAAAGATCTATTTGTAAATAAAATATTTTGATATATAAATATAATTATTTTTTTAATTTTTAGTGTATTTTTAGTAAATTTATTAATTTTAGGTTTTATTATCATTTGAATATTAAGACTTTATCGGGCTGCGTTATGACCGATAAGCTTTTAAAATATCTGTAAAAATAAATAGTCTTAGTATTTAAAAATAATATATTAGCATATGCATATATAATATGAAACTAATTGAAACTGACGCTTTGTTTAGAAATGATTCTCAAGAATCTATTGATAAAAAATCTTTTAGTAATTATCAAGAAAAATCCAAGTATGAAATAGAAAAATCTCAAATTACTAAACGGGAAGATGAACATAATCTGCATATATCTCACAAGCCTTTGCTTCATAGTATGTTTTGCTTTATTTTAATGTTTAATTGGTTTAATTTTAGTAGTTGAATGTTCTTTGAAAGAGAAGGTTTTATTTAATATAAATTTTAAAAATGGAGTTTAATATTTGAAAGAGTACTTGTAGATTTGATGTTGCTACTCATCATGTTCGTCAATTTTTGCTTGAAAATTTTTCTTCATTAACATTAAATACTGAATTTCGCAATTTTGAAGATGAATTGTTTTTAATAAATCATGTTGAACAAATTAGAGGTAATTATGTTTGTTATTTATAAATTTTTTATATTTATTTTTTTTAGTTGTTGAAGTTTCAGGTATAAGGATATTTTGTGTATGCGTATTAATATTTTATAGGATCTGATAAAGAAATTCTTTATTTAGATGAAGTTGATCTTGATATTCATATATATCAACTTAATAATAATTTGCCTGCTACAAGTAGTTTCGATTATGATGACCAAGAAGATGGACCAATGGCTATTGTAACTGAACTACCCTCTTTGTCTTTAGAAGGATTATGGGACAAGTAAATATCGTGTTTTAAGTTAATTAGTCTAAAATATAGTCTTATATTTGAAGATAATATTAAAAATAATTTATTGCATTTCATTCATACAGTTATGCTTTTTTCAGATAAAGATGTTAATTTCAATATTGTTACATGGAATAGGTATTTGGGTTAAATTAATATTTTTGTATGACGTTAATAGACTTATTCTGTTGCATGGGCCTCCTGGTACTGGAAAAACATCTTTATGTAATATATTTTATTAAGATATTTTTTTCAGTTAATAAAAATAGGTAGAGCATTAGCACAAAAACTTTCAATTAGACTTTCTAATAAATTTTCTCGAGGAAGAGTATATGCATATATATGTATTAATAAAAAGACTTATTTTTTGAAAGATTGTTGAGGTAAATTCTCATTCACTTTTTTCCAAATGGTTTTCAGAAAGTGGAAAACTAGTTGGTAAAATGTTTCAACAAATTCATGAAATGGTAGAAGATGAAGATTCATTTGTTTGCGTTCTTATAGGTATGTTTAATGTGTTAAAAAAAAAGAAATAACCATCTAGATGAGGTTGAAAGTTTAACTGCAGCAAGAAAGGCTGCTGCATCAGGTCTTGAACCATCAGACGGTTTAAGGGTATGATTTTGACTTAACGAGATAAGAAATTTATTTAGTGTATGCTTTTAGGTTGTCAATTCTCTTCTTACACAACTGGATAAACTAAAACCTCATAAAAATGTTTTTATTTTAACTACATCTAATTTGTTGGAAGCAATGGGTTAATGTTTGATTATATATACATACATATCTTATATGTACTTTAGATCCTGCCTTTGTAGACCGTATAGATATAAAACAATATATTGGTGATCCGAACCCTGGTGCTATTTTTGCGATTCTTCAATCATGTATTAATGAATTAGGTCGGAAAGGTTTAATTGGAGATGGAGTATATTTTAAGAGAAAAGCGTTTGGTTGTTTTATAATTTTATTATAGATACCAGTTCCCTCTTTTACAGAAGCATCTATAAGTTTATATTCTCAACCAAATTCTCATAGTTCTCGTCTATATAGAATATCTGTTGACTGCAAAGTATGCATTTTTCGAAATGGAATTCTAAACTAATTGCTAATATCGTTGGTTTCAGGGATTGTCTGGAAGGACTCTTCGTCGTCTTCCTGTTCTTGCTCATGCTAAATATCTTCAGAGACCATGCTGTACAATGGATGAAATGCTTTGTTCTTTAGAAAGAGTTGTAAAAGAAGAGTTGTCATTCTCTTTGAAAATATGTTAATATGAAGTATTGTATATATTATTTTTTAAATGTTATATATTTCAAAGTATTTTTTTTTAATTTTTAAATTTAAATTTTCAATATTTCGAAGATTTTTTAGTATTAAAAAAATGGTAGGTTTAGAATTGAAAAAGTGATGTATTATAATTTATATTGTAGTCACGTATTTTTAGTGAGAATGCAGTTGAGGAAAGAGGGGAGAATGCGCGAATGGTAAGTTGGGTCTTCTTTTTGATATTGTTTTAATAAAAATTGTAGTCAAGTTTTGTAGGTGCTATCGCAGGTAAGATTAATATAATTATACTCGTTTTTTGCTATAATTTATCTATTTTAGTTGGAGATCTTGTAAAAAGTACCCTTGGACCTAAGGGGATGGTATTTTTTTTGGTAATATTATATTTTCTAAATATTAAAGGATAAAATTCTTCAATCTGCTTCTACTGGTGAGATTATAGTTACAAATGATGGCGCAACTATTCTGAAATCTATTTCACTGGATAATGCTGCTGCTAAGGCTCTTGTTAATGTCTCTATGACTCAAGATAATGAGATAGGAGATGGTACGACGAGTGTTACTGTCTTGGCTGCTGAGCTTCTTAGAGAAGCTGAGAGACTTATTGATGCTAAAATACACCCACAAACGATTATATCTGGGTATCGTGTTGCTACTAGTTCTGCATTGAATGCATTGTATGAGTCTGCTGTTGATCATAAGTATATTTTTATATTTTTTTATAATTTGTTTTTAAGTAGTGTAGAGAGAATTTGGAATTGTTTAGAAAGGATTTGGAAAATATAGCCCGTACTACGCTTAGTTCTAAGATTCTTTCTCAAGATAGGGATCATTTTTCTAAATTAGCAGTTGATGCTGTACTTAAATGTACCAGTCTGGAGAGTATTCAAATTATTAAAAAGCCGGGGGGCAGATTGAAAGATTCTTATTTTGATGACGGTTTTATATTAGAAAAGAGAATTGGTGTTAATCAGCCTAAAAGACTTGAAAATGCAAGAATTCTTGTTGCAAATACTCGTAATATATTCTATTGTTTATTTTATTTATGTTTGATATATATTAGCTATGGATACTGATAAAGTGAAGATTTTTGGCGCTAGAGTAAGGGTAGATACTACTGGTAAGCTTGCAGAATTAGAGAAGGCTGAAAAAGTAATAATAAATATTAAATATTTGTTATTTTATATTTATTGTTTCAGGAAAAAATGAAAGCTAAAGTTGAGAAAATAAAAGCACATGGGATAAATTGTTTTGTAAATCGGCAGCTTATTTATAATTGGCCTGAACAGTTATTTGCGGATTCTGGAATAATGTCTATTGAACATGCAGATTTCGATGGAATAGAAAGGCTTGCGCTTGTAACTGGGGGTGAAATAGCATCAACTTTTGATCATCCAGAGTATGTGAAATTGGGAAAATGTGATTTGATTGAAGAAATTATTATTGGTGAAGATAGAGTAATTGGTATTATTATTTATTGTGGTATTTTAATATTTTTAGATGATTAAGTTTTCAGGAGTTGCTGCTGGCGAGGCATGTACAATAGTCCTTCGGTAGTTTTTTTTCTAAAAATTAAGTAATTTAATTGATTGGAAATAGAGGAGCAACATCCCAGCTTCTTGATGAAGCAGAAAGATCTTTACATGATGCACTGGCTGTGTTACTGCAAACTATTAATGATTCAAAGGTTGTTTTAGGAGGTGGCTGTTCTGAAATTCTCATGGCAAAAGCCGTAGATGCTGCTGCCTCTAAAGAATCAGGGAAAAAAATTCATGCAATTGAAGCTTTTGCTCGAGCACTTCGTACAATACCTATGATTCTTGCAAGTAATGCAGGATTTGACTCAAGCGAGCTTGTTTCTAAATTACGTTCTGCTCATTATAAAGGTTATTTTTATAATTTTTTTTATTTTTTTTGATTTATTATTAGGGATGACTTCATATGGCCTGGATTTAATTAATGGAGGAATAGCAGATATGAGGGATGCAGGTGTCATTGAAAGTTATAAATTAAAATATTCTGTTGTTTCAAGTGCTTCGGAAGTAGCAGAGATGCTTTTAAGGTTTATATTATATATATACATATATGTAGGATTTTTTTAATATTGTTTAGAGTTGATACGATTCTTAAATCTACTCCTAGACCAAGAACTCGTTAGTTTATAAATGAATATGTTTTTTTTTATTTAAGCTTTGTTTATAGAAGTTTAATATTTTAAAAGTTTTGATTTTATGTTAATACGTAATAAAACTGAATTTCTGAATTAGGAGTATAAATTATAAAAATATTTAATATTTAATTGTATAACACGTTTGTTAAAAAAACATATATTTAGTTTTAAAGTATTTTTTTTTTTAAATTAAAAGTTTTATATTAAGTTTATTTGTAAATTATATGATGTTTGCAATGAAATTATTGATTAGTAATTGTTTGGATTTCAAAGCTTTTTTATATATAAAAGCATTTGAAACGAATATTTTCAAAATCTAAAGTAATTATATTTTTTTGATAAATATAATTGAATATGTAAATTGTTAGAATATGTACAATTTCATTTATTACTTTATTTCAATAAATTTTGAATAAATGAAATATATTGAATAGTTATAAAATATAAATATTATTAAACATAATTTTTTATTTTTTTTCTTTGTAATTTAAAATGAATATAAAGATTTTTTGATTAAATATTTTTTGATTTGATATTTTAAAAAATTAAGTTCGTCGATATGAAATTTGAGATTTTTACGAATTTGTTATTTTAGACATTTTTTCGAAGTTTCTTTGTATTTTTTAGATTTAAAGAACTTATGTAAAATTGGAGTTGTTAAAATAGTAGAATTAAAAAGAATTTTATATCTTTCAGGGTTTTTTATTATTAGAAATGTCTACTGTAAAGACTTCTAAAGCAAAAGATATTGAGTTTGTGGAGTTTTATAATGAGTTTTTTAATTCTATTGGATGGCCACCTAAATCACTTAAATCTTTTAATACTGAAAGTGATTTAAGTCTTACAGATTTAGTGCTCTTGATTACTGCTGATGGTGATCTTTATGGTGTTAACAGGGATAATGGGAAAATAAATTGGGTTTTAAGAGGATTGAATTTTGTAACTAAATCTGGAAGAGACATGACTAAAATGGATAATCAATCTAACTATAAACAACATATTTTAAGTAATGTTGATTTTTTTTGGTTTCTAGAGCCTGTAGATGATGGTTCTATATATGTGTTTGACTTTAGGATAGGTGTTTATGTATGTTTTATTGAGTCATCTAATTTTCTAATTTTTTAAGAAACTTGCGTTCAATATTAAACAGTTGGTAAAATTATCTCCATATAGTTTTCCAGGAGATGATAAAGTTTATATTGGTAGAAAAGAGACTTCTCTTTTTGTTGTAGATGTGAATACTGGAGAAATATATCAAAGTTTTTTTAGTGATCGTCAATATTACGATTCTAATCAATGCTTTTCTGATGGAAGTTTTCAAAGATATTGTGATAGAGGAAATAATATTATAGATATTCATGACAAGAATGTTTTAAAAATTGGTAGAGTGGGTAGTTGGATATTGTATTATAGTATTATTTTGTGATTTAATTCTTTTTAGATTATATACTAAATGTGTATTCTGGAAATAGATTGTTATGGAATGTTACTTATAGTGAATGGGTCCCCAGTTTTATTAATGCTAATTTGGAGAATATGTACACGTCTATGTTTGATGGTAAATATATATTATCGACTCATAATGGTGGAGTATTTCAACATAATATTACAGGAGTAACTTCTATTACTTGGTCTAAAAGATTTGACACTCCTATAATTAAGGTTTTCGATATTTTATCCTTTGTTCCTACTTCAGTTTATCATCAGTCTGGATTAAATAAACAGCATATATTTATAATGGTAGAACAACCCTCTGATTTTGTGTTTAAAATGTTTAAATCGCACAATCGGCATGTTTTTATTAATGTTACCCAGATGAATAGTTGGTATGCTTTATCAGAAGAGAAATTTCCACTTATAAGAGAAGCATCATTATCTCGGTGGTATAATAGTGCAATTAATTTTGGGAAACTAGGTATTTTGCCTTTATATATAGATTTGGTTGGTCTTCATCGAATTCTGTATGATATGGATCAAATTTTCACTATTGGTTCTTCTCATGAGTCGTTAGAAACAGATTATTTTTTGAATCACAAATATGGTTTAAAATATCAATATTTCCTTTTTATTTTTTTAATATGTGGTTTATTTGCATATTTTTTGTGGAAAGGAAGAAGATGGTGTTATTTGTTTATATCTGTGTTAAAGATTAAATGTTTTACGTTGATAATGTATATGAAAAAAGAAAATAATTATCGGTTTTGGAATAATATTTCAATTATTTTTAATAAAAGTAATAGAAAGTATGCAAATCTTGATGACAGGTCTAATGAGGTTGAATTAAGTACTGAAGATATGTTATTGTCGAATGAAATAAATCATTTTAAAGTATTTCATCTAAAAAAGCGTAGAAAGGGAGTTCAAAAAAATAAGAAATATAAAAAAGAAATAGAAAATACAGAGTATATTAATATGGTTGAAACAGTAACAGAAGATGAGGTTTTTGAGAAAAATCAGATAGAATATAATAATGATAATTCACATGATACAAGTTTAGATTTCTTAGCGTTTAAAAAATATGATTCGGTTGAAGATATAAAATTTCCTTTGGTTATAAATTCTTTGATAATAACAGATAAAATTTTAGGTATGATTTTATTAAAAAAATATTTTTTATTCGTTTATTGTAGGATATGGAAGTCACGGTACAGTAGTTTATGAGGGTTCTTTTGAAGGTCGGAAAGTAGCTGTAAAAAGAATGTTATTGGAATTTTATGAAATTGCTTTTCGTGAAATTACATTATTACAGGAAAGTGATGGTCATCCAAATGTTATTCGTTATTATTGTAAACAAAAAAGTGATAAATTTTTGTATATTGCTCTTGAACTTTGTTCTGCTTCTCTTTATGATATTGTTGAGCGGTCTTGTGAGTTTTCTTGGTTATTGAAATTAACTAATGTTTCAAATATTTTATACCAAATAGCTTTAGGAATACAATATTTGCATTCTCTGAAAATAGTGCATAGGGATATTAAACCTCAAAATATTCTTGTTGTTCCTTTATATGCAAAATCTTCTGATAATAAAGATAATCAACTAGCAGATAGTATTCGTATTGTAATATCAGATTTTGGCTTATGTAAAAAATTAGAGTTGGATCAAAGTAGCTTTAAGATGACCAGTTCTCAATTATCGGGCACAATTGGATGGAGAGCACCTGAACTATTTTATGGAAAAGAGTGTACTAGTGATAGAATTCAAACAAATACTCCATATTGTTTAGAAAATTCTGTAGATTTTTTTAGGAATCATAAAGTTAGCCGCGCAATAGATATATTTTCTATGGGATGCGTATTTTATTATGTTTTGACAAAAGGCATGCATCCTTTTGGAGAATATTATTTTAGAGAAGGAAATATTGTGAAAGGTAGCGCGGATTATAGTCATTTAGATTTTCTTGGTAATGAAACTTTTCTTGCTAAGGATCTTATTTCAAAAATGCTGAATTTGAATCCAAATGAAAGGTAATTTTTCTGAAAATTGTAAATAATTAATTGATAAAATAAGACCTGATGTAAGTTTTGTTGTAAAACATCCGTATTTTTGGACATCTGAAAAAAAGCTATCTTTTTTAGTGGATGTCTCTGATAGATTTGAAGCGGAAAAGTGTCATCCTTCTTCTGAATTATTACTTTTTTTGGAGAGAGATGTTCTTAATATTATAGGAAGAAATTGGCAAAAAAAAATAAATAAACATATTTTAGAAAATTCTGGAAAATTTAGGAAATATGATGGAACTAAGCTTTTAGATCTTTTAAGAATATTAAGGAATAAAGTAGGTTAGAATATTTTGGTGTTTAATATTGATTTTTAGAAAAACCATTACCAAAATCTTCCTTTTAATGTTCGAGAGATTTTAGGACCACCACCTGATCTTTATTTATCGTATTTTATGACCCGATTTCCTCATTTACTATTGCATTGTTATTATGTTGTTAAGCGTTTTTTAGATAAAGAAAATATGCACCAATTGGCTAGTTATTTTTAAATAGTTAAATATGCAGAAAGATGCGTTTTGCTTATATGCCTTTTTAGAATGATGGTTTTATTTAATTTATAAATGTATGAATGTTAAAAGGATTTTAAAATGTATTACGATTTTTGTTCGCATTTAAATTTTAATATCGATAAATATTAAAAAAAATGTTAAAATGTTTTTTGTTTTTATTAATTAGAAGTTGCAAGTCTTTTAAGGAAGCATGAGTGTTAATGTTGTTTTTTATTAAATTGTGGTATTTATTTTGTTTAGAAAGAGAAAAAAAAAGTTGAGATCGTTTTTGATGCAGAGGCTAGAAAGTAATTTGAATTTTAAGTATTTGTTTTAAAAGTTTATATTTTGTTAGAGAATATTTAACTGGGTTTCATAAAAGAAAAGTTAAGAGACGTAGAAAAGCAAATTTTATGAAGCAAGAAAGAAATGAGAAATTAAAAATGAAGGCAAGTACTTATAATATTATACTTATAATTATAATTTGTATTTTATTTAGGTTAAAAAAGAAAAAGATATTGGGGTTCAGAATTGTATTAGATCTAATCTTTTAATACAAGGTTTGTTTTTATATTGAAAATTGCGTCTAATATTGAAAATACGGTTTTTATTAGATATAAATAATATTATTCATGGTCCATTTGAAAATTTTGATGTTGACGAATGTAAAAAACATAATGTCCACATTTCTCAGAATAAATATGATCAAAATGATACAACTGTTACTATTATTGAGGGTTTAACTTGATAAAAAATGGCTTATAATGGATTTTATTAATGATATTTTGTTTTAAATGCTATTTGTTTTGGATATTTGTAATTTTTTTATGGTTATAAATTAAATTTACGATATTTTATACTACTTTTATAATATATGAATTTAAATATAGTGAATATATAAAAAAAGAAAATTTGATATTATGTTTTGTAAATTATATATTTTGTATTTATAAAATAATTAGATTTGTCAATAGATTTATATAACTATTTTTTTAAGAAAATATTTCATATCTTTTTGGTAGTTGGTTTTTTTTAAGTGTAATTATAGTATAGTTTGAATTTTTAATAGGTATTTTATAAAAATAAATTATTGTAATTGATATTGAAAGTGAAAAAATTGAAAACTGTGATTTGCTGTTTTATATACATAATTATTGTTAAGTTTAATATTTTATAAAAAGTTGAAACTTTTTTAGTATTTTTAAATTATGAATATTAATTTATATAATTATATATTTTTATTACAGAACTAATTGTTTGTATTTATAAAATATTATTAATGTTTTTAATAATATTATTTTTTAAAACTTTTTAGTATATTACAATGTTTTAAGGTTTAAAAAATTAAAAATAATGAATTTAATGTATATTATGATTATTTTTGTAACTTTTGTATTGTTCTTGTATTACGTTTAAAGTAATAGTATGATTTTATTAGAGTTAAATTATTTTTAGAAAAATTAGGTTTAAAAAATTATAAAAATAGTTTGTTAGGTTTAATTGTAATTAAAATCAAATATATCTTAAAATGTTAAAATTACTTGTAGATAAACATATAGAATATATTTTGTCTTTTTCAAACAAGTTAATTGAGTATTCAGAAGATGAATGCAGAAAGTTACAGAATATAAATTGGGTATCTAATGCTTTATTTGTTCTTGGTCGTAAAGATTTGATTCCTCGAAAAGAGGTTATTGATTTTGTTATGTCATGTAAATATGAAGATGGTATGTAAGTTACGTAATATTCTGCTTAACTCAGATGTTTAAGATACTATTGAAGCATTTGGGCAAATTCCGTTTTCTGATCCTCATCTTTTGAATACGTTATATGCTGTTCAAATTTTGACCTTATGTGATTCTATTGATAAAGTAAATCCTGATAAAATAGCCAAGTGTAGATTGTTTTTTTATTTTTTTTATTTTTTAATTTTAGTTTTAGATGTTTCTTCTCTTCAGGATCCTGAAACAGGTGCATTTAGAGGATATTTTTGGAATGAAATTGACGCTAGGTTTGTGTATGGCGCTGTGTGTTGTTTATCAATTATTGATCGTCTTGATACAATTAATTGTGAGAAAGTTGTTGAATGGATTTTAAAATGTCAGAATTATGATGGTGGTTTTGGAGAAATACCTGGTTCAGAATCACATGCAGGTCACGGTAAGTATGATTAAATGTTGATTGTTTTTCTTGAGTTAGTGCTTAAAAACTCTAGTTCTTTCATGTATTGCAACACTTTCTTTGCTTAAAAGACTTGATGCAATAGATGTTAATCTGGTTAGTTCATGGTTATCAGAGCGTCAAGTTTTAAGTGGTGGTTTAAATGGTCGTCCCGAAAAAATAGAAGATGTACTATCTTTTTTTTTTTTTTTAGCTAATTTTTGTTAGGTTTGTTATTCATGGTGGGTATTTTCTCCTCTTGTTATGATGAATAGGTCATTATGGATTGATAATGAGCGTTTGATAAATTATATTCTTTCTTGTCAGGTTAATATATGATAATTTATATTTCACGAATTAAGGAAGAGAAGGATTTTGAAAAAGGTGGTATCTCTGAAAGACAAAACGGTTTTCCTGATTTATTTCATACATCTGTTGGTATTATTTCTTTGTCGATTCTTAAATATCCTGGTCTCTTAGAAATGAGTCCTGATTATTTTTTGCCTTTGGAAGTTGTTCAAAAGTTAAATATGAATAAAAATAGTTAGATTTTTTGTGTGTAATTATTTTAATTTACAGTGTTTTTATAAAACTCTAAGTATACATTATCTCAGTAGTAATTTTATTTTAGATTTTTTAATTTTTTAAAGATTTTTGATTGGACAAAATGTTTAAAGTATTATATTTTAAATAATTTCTGATTTATATGTAATTATGGTTTTGTCAATTGCAAGTTTTATATAATTCACAACATTTGAAGTATTAATAATTTTAAAAACAATACTGACACATAATATTATAGTTTATGTAAAATATATTTAATTGTTGATTTATAATATTCAAAGACAGTTTTATATATCTAGTCTTTACCATAAGATTTAATGTTACAATGAACTCTTAAATCTTTTATTTTAATGTGTATAGCCCACATATAATTATATTTTAGTTTATATTAACTATAAAATTATATTTTAATATTAGTAAATATATGCTTTAACATAATTAATGGATTGGTTTTTTTTTTTAAACTTTAAAGAGTTACTTCTAATCATCACCAAAGCCATAAAGCTTGTAACAATTGCAAAACATGTTAAAAGTAAAATAACAGGTATTCTAATTGCCCATTCTCTAGGGAAAAAAAAATTGTGCAGTGAATGATCTTAAACAATAAATAATATAAATATATTCAATTCATATTACCTTTATCGACAAAAGGCTTTGAAAATTAGAGTTTTTTCGTAATAATAGTATGAAAAATAATACTTACCATTATCAAAGTCCATATTGAATAATATATAAAAATAATAGATGCAATAAAAAGCATATTTAAACGTGTGAATCTATATAATATATTTTCTGAACCGTTAAGTTTTTTTCTGTTAAGCATTTTTCTAACTTACATATTCCATGTTTTAAAAACTCTATTTTTAAGTTATATAAAATCTTCGGGATTTCCGATAAAACAATTTAAAAAAATTAGATAATAAATGAAAGTGGAAAACGATTCTCAAATTATTAAACAAAGTAAGATTTTTCAATAGATAGGTTTTAAAATTAATGTTTATTAAGAAAAATATAACAAAGTTGTTGAGAAAAAGTGTATAGAATCTAAAAATCAAGTGAAAAAGGCTTGTAAGTTATTATTATTATATTGTACTGTGTGTATGTATAACTTTTTAAGTTTTAGTCCAAGTACAGGGTAGTTCTGAAGATTGTCATTTAGATAATGATTACATATCAATGGTTGGTCAGAGTTTTAAGAAAGAACTTGAAAAAAAATCAGTCTTTAATAAGTTTGTAAGTTTTATTATTGATTAGGTTTATTTTTATATTTTTTAGGAGATTTGTTTCATTTGTGTAGAATCATTTATAGAATCAGCTATACCTTTATGTAATCATCTATTTTTTTTTTTACCTTTTACTTTTGATTCAGTTTCCTCTTTTTCAACTACAATATTTCTTTTATCTCCAAAATTCCAAACATTTTGGGGATCTGAAGTATTTTTTGCACAAAAATACCGAGAATTAGACTTCTTTTCTATACTACAAAGAGAAGGGAAATTTGCAGCATAAGAACTTCCAAAAAAAGATTCAGGATTACTTTGATTCGATGTAGCAGACTTAACAGGAAAACTAAAAGAGGATGAAGGTGATGAATCTATATGTGGATAATTTATTGTTCCCATAACCTTTTTTTTTGTTTGTTTCTAAAAAAAAATGAATACAATAATCAATATCATTAAACCATACATTAATTTTCCAATCATTCCATGCAATTAAAAACTCACTTTTTTTATTTTCATCATGAACAAGTTCTGCAATCTGAAACAATGTTTTATTTATTTCTTCTGGTCTTTGATTAAATAAAACTAATAAAAAATCTACAAATTCAACAGCAGATATAGTAGAATTAGAGAATGCCGAAACACTAGACCAAAACTGATTAATTTTCTCAGTGTCATTAAGAAGTTTTGATATATTATTTAATACAACAGAGTGTTGACTAATAAATTTAGAACAATATTTATCTACTATATATAAAATACCTAATAATTCCAGAATCACAATTTAAAAATGAATCAGAAGAAAATGAACTATTATAATTATTTTTATTCGAAATAGACAATTCTATAAATTATCACTTTAATAAATATTATTACAAATTTACCTTTCAATTTGACAGAGACTTTCTCACCTAATTCTGGGAACTCATCATCTTTTAAATTGTTTGATATGACACAATTATGCATTGAACGACAACTACTTGGTCCAACAATTACAGGTTGAACCTGAGAACCTCTTAAAATAGTATCACCCGAAAACAAACCAACACCCCTAGATTCACGTAACGCATTTTCTTCTTGTCTCCTTAAAGCCTTTTCCGCTCTTGTCATATATTCATAATTCTGTAACTCATTTGAAGTATTAACAATATTCTTTCCTTTAAAATACCTAGAAGTTGCAGGACAATCAAATACAAAAGATACAGGAATCTTCTTAGCTTCTTTTAAAGCCCTTGAAGACAAATTATTTTTATGTACTTCTAATTGATGAGCTCTAAGATCAAATTCTGTTCCAAAAACAATAAATCTTTTTTCAAGGCATTCCATTTCAGGACATATATAATGATCATTTCGGAAATGCTTCTCTAAGGAATCATAATTCAAATAATATTGATGTCTTAATTGACCAGCCATTTGATCACATACATGACATCGTTCATGAAACTCTCGACAATGCTTATAAAGATCATCATCGTCATAAAATGGTTTTTTGCAAAACCCACAATCCGGATGCCCTCTGAAACCCGTTTTATTTTTCTTTCCATAATCTCCCTTTTTAATATGCATTAATAAATCATTTGCAGAAAATAATATATGCTCATGTGCAAATACTTTTTTATTTTCAATACAAAGCTCACTAATAAATTAGATTATGTAAAAATATTGCAATATTTATACCATAAATATTTTTCATGTGAACTTTTAACATGTTTTTTTAAACCTTGCCAATCATTACATACAATATCGCAATCAAATTTCGGACAATTAAAATTTAAAAGAGATAAAACACTCTCCATAAGTTGTCGGGTTTCAAAAAATATTCCAAATCTTTTATCCCTATACAATAATTTTTCTAATTCAAAATCATTATAATTCATCAGTCCTTTACTAAAAATAACATTAGGCTGAAATGTCTATATAATGTTTAAAAATATTTTCAAAAAAAAAAAAAAACCTACTTTACAATAAACACAATTCATATTATTATAAAGTGCTCGCAAACGAAGTGAACATTTTTGACAACTACGATGATTACATAAAGGTATAGCTGATTCTATAAATGATTCTACACAAATGAAACAAATCTCCTAAAAAATATAAAAATAAACCTAATCAATAATAAAACTTACAAACTTATTAAAGACTGATTTTTTT
>JABTEG010000004.1:607871-670903 GCA_017311285.1 Pneumocystis oryctolagi
AGATATCATTACAAATCATAAATTTATAAATTATAGTATAAATCCAAGCGATGAAGAAATAGAAGCGCTCATAAAAGATATATCTTTAAAAGGTAGTGAGCAAAAGTCTTTATTAGATAATTTAAAGTGTTTAGTAGAAGATGTTTTTCATGTTTTAATCTTTCTATTTCAGAAATCACATGTTCTATTTTTTTTCCAGAGTGAAACAGTTCATCTTGTTCTGAAAGATTTAACTGTATTTGTTTACTATCTGTATGATTGTCCAAAGTAGTCACACATTCATTAGTCTTAATAGTCCATAATTTTACAAGACCATCACTTCCTGAACTTATTATTTGTTGTCCACAAGACATAAAAAGTACTTTTAAAACAGGTCTTTTGAGTTACAGAATATACAATATACATATATATATATTACTTTACATATGACTAATATTATTTTACATGACCAATATTAACATTTTCTAAACATAAGTTTACAAAGAGAAATCATCAAATATTTCAATATATATATATATATATATAATAGTATAACAATAATTAAATTATAAATATAAAAGCACTAATTATAGACTATATTTAAAATACATCTATTTTTAATTATTTTAAGACTTATTAGATTTTATATTCCAACAAATTCATTTAATTTTATATTAAATATTTTCATGATATTATTTCTACTAAAAGACAAATATTCTTTAAAAGAATTTTATATCTCACAAAACTTATTTTAATATATCATAACTTTAAACTATAAAACACTAAACAAATAACAATTCATTAATATAACAAAAAAAAACTATAAAAACAATTCAATAATATATCACTTTTATATAAAAAACAAAATATTTTATATACACACTAAATTTCACTTAAAATACTATAAACATACAAAAGATTCCAAATCAATTTTTCTCAAAATCACATATTATAATATAAAATACAAACAAGTATCAAAAATAGCTTTTAAATGATTTATAAAAAAAATATTTCTTATTTTTAGGTCTTTTTCTTTCACTTTGAACTTTTTTCATCATAGGCAGTTTACAAAGCTCTTCTTCTTGTCTTTTAAAATATAAAAACAATAAGAAATAAAAATACAAATTACCTGTATTTTCACATCAAAAGAAATATATACTTTCTTGTTCTTATATTTATCCCATTAATCTTCATTTGTGTATACTTGTTTAAAAAAATCTTCCCATGACTAAAAACATCAATATAAAAAAATTAATAATTATATTACTTTAAACTTAGATACAGCAATGTTAACAGAATTCCTACTAATTTTTAATAAAAATGTATCTACTAAATATATATCGTCTAGATATTAATTAAAATATACAAAAACTATTATTATTTATATACATCTTTTTTCAGGCACATTACTAAAGTTATTAGAATAGAATCTTTTAGACACGTCATAAGTACAAAGATTACAATTAAATCTACAGAAAAAATATTACATAAAAACTTTTTTTAAACCAAAACCCAAAACACGATTCGATTTTTTAAATCGTGATTAAGATGAATAACAATATAGAAACTTTGAAGAAATTACGTACAACAAATACTTCATGTCCTGAACATATTTTAAAGTTGTCAAAACCTATAATACAATCAAATAATCCTAATTTATTTGGAGATGAAAGTAAATTAAACCCATCATAAATTAAATTACCTTTTAAAATTACAGTTTGGGAAATATACGAACAGACTTTTCTAGCAGCTTTAGAAATAGGAGAAGATGAATTGGCTAGCGTATTAGCACTCATTTTTTTAAACAAATGTTTAATGAGTATATAGCAATGTCTTACAAAACTTTTAAAAAAATTTCCTACATCTACATCTATTATTGTTTTAAAAGGCTTATATTTGGAAGCAATAGGAAATACATCTGAAGCACTTAAATATTATAATGATATTCTTTCAATGGATGAATCGAATATTGTAAATTTACATTATTATTTATTTTTATTCATTCTATTATAGCCTATTTTAAAACGTAAGATAACTTTACTTCGTTCATTAGGGAGAACAGAAGAAGCTGTGAATGAATTAGTAAAATTTTTAGATATATGGTATTTGGATGCAGAAGCATGGGCAGAATTAGCTGATATTTATTTTTCGTTTCATTTGTAAACACTACTTTAAATTAATAATCATTATTTGACTATAATAGGTACAAAAAAGCGTCTTTTTGTTATTCAGAATTATTATTATTACAACCATCTTCTCATTTAATTCATGCTCGTTACGCATTAGTCCTATACATACAATCATTTACTAAACCTGATTTACTTCATATAGCTACTAGAGAATATCTTAGATCTATAGAACTTTACAAAAACTTTTTACAGGGATTCTGTGGATTAAAACAAGTAGAAAATATTATTGTTTAATATAATTTAATTTTATATTAGTGTTGTATATCTCTTTTGAAACAACCATCTTCTTTCTGGAATGATAAAAAAACAAATAATGAAATAGATCTTTTGGGGGAAAAACCACTAAAAATACAAAAAGTCAAATCTTTAAATGAAATGGCATCAAAAATGTTAAAAAAATTTTTACATGAAGGAAAACCTCCTATTAATGAAAAAAATGTACAAAAATTTATTAAAAATCTTATTGAATCTTAAAAGTATAAGAAATTAAGATCTACATAAAATAAAATATAATAAATTATTATTGTTAGTTTATTTTTATTTTAAATCTATATTTAATTTTTTTTTTTTAAAACAGTAATAATTCTATGTTAAATATCAACTATTTATAAAAATAATTTTTAATATATTCTAAATTTAGATTAACATAAAAAACAAACTATTATCCACATTAATTCATTTTAAATATATTTTTTTTATTAAATATTACTAAATTCAAAAATTTCACAAAATTCTATTAAATATTTTATATTACTTTACTTTAGATAAATTATACTTTCAAAAAGTTAAAATATTCAACTCATAATACTACTGTAACTTTAATTTAAAAAAATACAAAAAAATATTTTTTTAAATATTTTTTTTTAAAATTCAAAACTACAATTTTAAAACTAAAGATATTTATTCTAAATAACAACTAAAGTCTCCAAATAACAAGTTTTCTAAAAAAATTTAAAACAAGAATAACAAAAAAAAACATACCCATCTATTCCTGAACTACTCAAGGTAATCGATGTTTCATTTTTTTGATAAATACGAAGCTCCCTAATTTTTTTTAAAAAATACCACACAACATGTAAACATACGTAATAGTATTTTGATGCACTGTAGATAAAGACATATTCTCAGAATTCCCTTTCACTAGACTTCATTAATTTTAAAAATTATTTTAATATACACACAATCCATATCTCTAAATGAATTTTTCAAAGTATTAAATGTATAATTTTCAGAATCATCCACCTGGGATTTAGACTGAGAACCATCTATTTCTCCGATAAATTTCCTAGATAATTAAAATAACAAAAATAAGCAATAAAAAACAAACCATCCATTAATATTTCCCCGAAAACATGCCAACTGGCAACTATATCCAGCAAAAACAATTTCAAATTCATTAATCCATACTAAAGTTACATAAGGTAATTGAGATATATTTATTGTAAAAATAACAGGGGGACTTTCATTGCCACTAGGATAAACTATCGTAATAGATGATGAATGAGCTAAATCATATAAGAAAAAAAAAATAAACCATAAGAAAACCTGTAAAAGCTAATACATTTCCAGATGGAGAAAATCTAAATAAAAGAATCAAACCATTTAAAACAAAATAAAAAGCGCATTACTTAGCTTCATAAACCCATCCTCCAGTAACACTAGAGAATTCACCGCACACAGTATTAAATGGAAGTCTACTTCCCCAAACTGTAGGTTCAGGCCTCTGATCTATATCTTTAATATATGTCGAAAAAACCCATGCCTAAAAATAAGATATAAATATAGATAAATAAGACCTTTCTAACCTTCATATCAACAGACCCAGAAGCAAGAAGAACATTTCCAGGGTGCCAATCTACAGACAAGACTGTACTACGAATAGGCTTTTTTATATGTTTACTAACCCACCAATCATTTTGTTCTTCAAAATAGCATACAGATATGACTTTAGCACCACTAGCAACAGCAAACTTGTCTTCATTAGGCGACCAACGAACACATGTAGCAGCACGATTAATCCTCAAAAGCACAAGAGTTGGTTTCCAAGATCCATCTTGAGAAAGATTCCAAACATATGCATTCCTTAAAAGTACTTAAAAACTATATTTTAGAAAAAAACACATACATACCTATCTTGGGAGCATGTCACTATTTTATTTGTGCGGGGAGCCCAGTCCAAACTTGTTACTAATTTATCATGCTTCTTCACATTAAAGTCATTATATAACAAAATCAAAATAACATACACCTATTAAAGAATCCTTAAGTTCAAACACAGTACCTCTTCGTTCATATATATCGACATTATTTTTGTTAAGACTTAATGCTAATTCTATCTAATTTAAATATATTTTCTTAATAATCACAATAAAATACGAGTTCTCTTTAAGTTAAAAGCATGAGCATTAATTGGAGCGCCAAATTGTAATACGTCTATATCAGCACTACTCATTTTTTATTCTTAATACGCTTTTTTAAAATAAGACTAATAATTTATTATCAATTACCGTTTGACTTCCGAGGTAACTTTTATTTGAAAAACTAAAATATAAAAAAAGAATCATTTTATCAAAAAAATATTTGATAGTATACAATCTAATTTAAAAAAAATCTTTAATTTAAAAATTAATTCAATATAAATCAATATTCAAAAAGCATCTTTTCAAAATTAATAATAATAAAAAATAACACAATAATTCATAAAAGTATCTTGTTATAAAATAAAAAGCAATGTATTATTTTGAAAATATAAAACCTTATCTTATAAATTAATAATTTCAATATCTTTGTTTTCTAAATTAGTTTCCAAATCTATAAAAAATAATATAAAAAAATTAAATAGTCTAAAAACTAATTATTAAAACTTTAACCTACTATTTTTTTATTAACAGTCATACCATCTTTTGATGCTAATTATTTTATGTAACTTTTAACAATAAATACATTAAACTTAAAAATATTATAAAAATTATATTTTTTTTTCAAAAAAAAGCATAATGCTATAAAAACATACTACAAAAGACCAAAAAATACACCATTATAAATGTACCTTTTCATTTTATAAATCCTTACTAATACTATATTATCAAAAAATAACATATAGAAAAGCAAACTTTCAAAAACTATAATTCATGTTTAGATTGCATTTTATTTCATTAAATTGCAAATAACATAGAATATGTTACATAAATTAAGACCATATTAATAATATATATACTAATTATTGTCATCATCTCCATCTCTTGGTCTTTTTATTCCTGTAACTACCATCCCTCCACCTACAGCAGAGGTCCTTAAGTCATTATCCAGTTCTGGAACAGGTATTTTAAAAGTTCCGTCAAGTTTTGCTATTGCATCAGACTTTCGTTTTGCATACTCAATTTTCTACTAAAATAAAAAAAATCAAATCATAAAATACACAAAAAATACCATTTCTTTTCCAAAAAAGACAAACCCCTGTAGCGCTCTCATAGCAGCTGTAGCAGATGCAACATCTCGAAAAACAATATGAGCCTGACCCCTCATTTTCATAGTTTTTAATGCAACAATATCTAAAACTGGACCATAAAAACTAAACAAACAATAAAGAGATAGCTTCAAATCTTCACAAAACATTAACATCTATTTAAAAACTTTCAACAAACCTTCTTTTTTAATCTTATCATTTAAATTTTTACAATAAAGCGATACATTAGGGGTATCCATATTTTTAAAGGCCCCTTTATATTTGCAAAAAACACAGAAAAATACTAATTAACTATGATACTTTCCAATGCTTAATTAAACCTTTACAATAAAAAATATTTTTCATCGATTTCAGTTCAAAAAATCATTTCATATCGACTTCAAAACAATTTATCAAATATTAAAATTTTACCTTAAATTATTTTTTGTAACACTATATTTATATAAAATCGTTATGGGTATTTTTAAAAGTATTCTTAAATTATTAGGAATAGAAGATTCTGTACTTGGATTCATAGTACTTGTACTAACACTTTTTTTTATTTCACATATTTTCCCTCAGCTAGTAAGAATCTACTATGAAAATATAAGAAATCTTAAAAAGTTAGCACCAAAGAGATTCGTCGTTGCCTCCTGTTGTGTTTCATTGGATTCCCTTCATTGGATCTACTATACAATATGGACTAGTATAAACTATTTTAAATTAAAATTTCAAACTAAAACCATATACAGGATCCGTATAAGTTCTTTCAAAAACAACAAAAAAAGGTTTGGAAACGTATAATTATATATATCTTTAATTTTCACAGCATGGAGATATTTTTACTTTTATTTTACTTGGAAGAAAGATGACAGTTGCATTAGGACCTAAAGGCAATGATTTGGTTTTTAATGGTAAACTATCGAGTTTGTCAGCAGAAGAAGCATATACTCATCTAACAACACCTGTTTTTGGTACAGATGTTATTTACGATGTTCCTAATCATATATTAATGGAACAAAAAAAATTCATAAAAATTGGTCTTACTACAGAAACATTTAGAACTTATGTCCCAATGATTATTGAAGAGGTGAAAGGATATTTGAAAACTAGCCCGCTTTTCGGAAAAGATAAATCGCATGGCATTTCATCTTTAATGAAAGCTATACCCGAAATAACAATTTTCACTGCATCTCGTACTCTTCAAGGAAAAGAAGTACGTGACATTTTTGATGTATCATTTGCAGAACTTTATCACGATTTAGACAAAGGATTTACGCCAATTAATTTTCTAGTTCCTTGGCTACCACTTCCAAAAAATCGTTTACGTGATCTTGCTCAGAAAAAAATGGCACAAATCTATATGAATATTATAACAAAAAGAAGGAAAACAAATCAACATCCAGAAGAAGATATGATTTGGAATCTTATGAATCAAAAATACAAAGATGGACGCAAATTAACAGACAAAGAAATTGCTCATTTAATGATTGGTATATTGATGGCTGGTCAACATACTAGTGCAGCAACAGGAGCATGGGCGTTGTTGCATCTTGCAGAAAAACCAAAGTATATGTATTGAAGGATTTATATTAATATTATCAATTACTAATTAAATTAGCGAATTACTCCTTGAAGAACAAAAAAAGGTTTTCGGGGACAATCTAGATGATCTAACATACGATCATTTTAAAGATTTAGAATTATTAACTTATGTTATAAGAGAGACTCTAAGATTGCATCCTCCTCTTCATAGTATAATGAGAAAAGTAAAATCACCGATACCTATAGAAAATTCTCCTTATATTGTTCCTAAGAATTACTATTTACTAGCAGCTCCAGGTGTTAGCTCGGTTGATGAAAAATACTTCAAAAATGCATTAGAATTTATACCTGAAAGATGGAAATACGAAAAAGCTGTAGATGATTCGGACAAAGTTGATTATGGTTATGGTTTAGTTACTAAGGGCGCGTTTTCACCGTATTTGCCATTTGGTGCTGGAAGGCATAGGTGTATCGGAGAACAATTTGCATATGTAAGTCATAGATTTTAACTATATTTTCTAATAATTTAGATGCAACTTGGCACTATTATTACAACATTCGTTCATGAATTAGAATGGAGTTTGCCGAAAAATCAGACAACATTTCCAGGGCCTGATTATACAGTAAAATAGCAATATATATCAATAATTACTAAAAATATCTAGAGTATGGTTGTATTACCAAAAAAACCTTCTAACATTGAGTGGAAATGGAGACAAAAGACTAATATTGTTACCTAAATAATATATATATTGCTAACAATATTTACGTATATTTTTTCTTTTTCTTTTTTTAGCCTCATAGAACAAATTATTTAAAAATATTTCTACTCAAAAACTGTATTCCATCATTAACAATTTTTTCTATATAAACAGCCAATTATTACTCTTTATATAAAAGGAATTAATGTTAAATATTCTGATTTAAACCATTCAAGTATCACAACATAAACTAGAATTAAAAAAGTCAATTATTAAAATCGTATTAAAAACAATAGTACAAGCATTTATAAAACTTATATTTTGGACATTATTTTACCATAATAGGGTCCAAGAATGATTTTCAATATCAATAAAATATTATATTTTTATAGTTTAGGAATTCTAAATTATTTTTGTACTTAAATTTGTAATATTTCATTTTCCATAAATATCATTTTTCAACAATACATCTTAATTTTAAAATAATATTATTGTACATATAAAACAATAATCAAAGTGACTTTTTATATAAAAAATACGCTAAACTATTTTAACAATTTTTATTAACATTTTATCACCGATAAACCAAAACATCGAAAACTAAAAATAGCGGATCTCTCTCCCCCCCTAATACAATAATTGAAACCAGAATCAAAGTAAAGTATTATTAATACATAACAATTCACTAAGATAACATAAAAAACAATTATTTACAGAAGAAAATCTACACTTATTTACATTTAATTCATAATATAACATTTTTAATATCACAAAAAATAATACAATCGTAAATAAAATGGCATTATAAATACATACCATTCCATTTGCTAAAATATCTGACTTATTATAGAATGACTCTCATAAAAACGTTCTTCAAAATTATATTCAACGTGTAGATCCAGAAGAAATATATCTGCGACAAGAAAAAATCGGTATTTAAATATAGGAAAAAATAAAGCATTTCTCTAAAAATAGCAGGATCAGGAAGTTTTGGTTCGGTGTATAAAGGGTAAAAGCAATATACATATATATATATTATATTATTTATTTTAGTTTTAATAAAAAAACATATCGACAAGTGGCAATCAAAATTATAGATCTAGAAAGCACTGAAGACGAAGTAGAAGATGTTATGTTAGAGATAAATATTCTAAGGTAATTTTATACTATTTTATAAAAAACAATAATATTTCTAGTCAATTAAATTCTCAGTTTATTACAAGGTTTTTCTAAAAAAAACACAAATACGTATTAAAATCATTAGGTATTACGAATCTTATTTAAAGGATACAAAGTTATGGGTTAGTATGTACTAGTTTTCCAAAAAAATTTTCAACGGTAAACATAGATTATAATGGAATATTGTTCAGGAGGATCTTGTTCAGATTTAGTAATATTATTAAACAATATTATCATATTAATAATATTATATTAGATGAAACCAAAACCAATAGAAGAAGAGTACATAGCAATAATAATGAGAGAAATACTACGCGGGCTGGAATATCTTCATAATGAAGGAAAACTTCATAGAGACATAAAAGGTAACGTTTCAAACACAATATTTCTGCTCTTAATTGAAAGTTTAAGCTGCAAATGTTCTTTTAAGTTCTACAGGAGATGTAAAATTAGCAGATTTTGGAGTTTCTGGACAACTTACTGCTACTATGAACAGAAAAAATACGTTTGTCGGAACTCCTGTAAGATAAAAAATCAAATTTTTAAGCTTAATAATATATAGTTTTGGATGGCACCTGAAGTGATAAAACAGTCAGGATATGATTTTAAAGTATCTATTGATATAGAGAAAATATTTCAAAACTTATTTAAATTAGGCAGATATATGGTCTTTAGGAATTACAGCTATAGAGCTAGCCAAGGGAGAGCCACCGTATGCAGAATTACATCCAATGAAGGTACTGTTTTTAATACCTAAAAACGATCCTCCATTATTAAGTGGACCATTTTCATCTACTTTTAAAGACTTTGTACGACTATGTTTACAAAAGGATGCAAATAATGTGACTCATAATATTTGCTTATTTTTCTAAAAATACTAATTTTATTAGCGTCCAAGTGCAAAGGAGCTTCTAAAACATCGTTTTATACGAATGGCTAGAAAAACATCTTACTTAACAGAACTTATAGAAAGGCATGAACGATGGGCAGCACAGAGTAAATACCGTAAATATGAAGATGGGTCAGGAGTAGAGGATGAAGAGTATTGCAACTTTTTTCAAAAAAAATGTTATTAAAAAGTGTAGATTATCATCTGACTCATTTGATACATATTGGGAATTCGAAACACTTAAATATGAAACAAAAAAAGAAAATAAGACACAATATATTCAAAAAGCTTTAGACAATTCCTACAACACTAAAAAAGATATCGAAAAAAATCAAAAGCAAGTAAATTATCATATTTTAGGACAAAATTTAAAAAACAACTTTGTATCACTAGAGGAAGATTCAAGCTATAATTCAAATACTATTCGAGAGATATACTCTAGAAAAGAAAATATACCCCCAAATGAATTTACAAAGGAAACATTTTCACCAATACAACCTGTATTAAAATCCACAGAAGAAACTCTAAATAATCAAAAATCAAGCACATCACCTAAAAACCTTAGCAATCAACCAGATCATTCATCTAACAATAGTAACAATCTTCATTGCTCCCAACAATCTAATAATTCTATCTCACAAAATCATACAAACCTAATAAATTTTTTACATGATGATTCTTTAAAACAATCACAATGGAAATTAGCAATCTTGCATGCATTTAAAAAGGTACATAATATTTATAAAAATACAGCATTTTAAAAATTTTATAGTTGGAAAAACGATATTTTACATCACCTGAAATATGCGTTTATCTTAAAAAACTTAAAAAAATATTTCAAGAAATAGATGAAAACTGCCCAAACCTAATAAGTATTCTAATGAACGAAATTATAGTTGAAGAAAGCGTGAGAGAGTACTCAGAAAATGTACAAAATCTACAATTACTTTGACTTCAGAAAAAATATTAAAAATAGTAAAAACCAACATGTATTTAAAAAACATCTGCACCGATACCCTCTTATTATCATTTGCAAATATTTTATATACTAATTTTTAACAAGAACGAGAATTATGTACACAACTATAAAACTAATATCGTTTTTTAAAATAAAATTCCCTTAATATTACTGTTTAACAAACAATTTCTTTTTAACCATTTTCTCCATCACTTCATTAAAAATAACTCATTTATAAAACTTTACAAAAATATTAAAAATCAATTTCATTATTAATTTTACATTTAATAAAAGTGTATTAAATATTAAAAAAAGAACAAAATGTAAACTTAGAAAAATCAGATAAAACATGATTTTAAAAATAATCTATATTTTTACCTTTTTCCTTTTATGAAGAACCTTTAATACTAAATTATCAATTCTCAGTTTTCCTTTCTTTTTGAGCTTTTAAACATTCTCTATTTTTAATCCATAATTTACCCTGCATATTTTTCTAGTATTTCAGATGATTTTTCATTCTTTTCCTTTGAGCTCTTTTTTTAAATATCTACTAAAATCTGTATTATAAGATTCGCCCTGAACAAATCTCTTTGAAAGACCATCGGGGACATTACAAGATTTTGAAGAAATAAAAGACTTGCATTCATCAGAATTCCCGTGTTGAAAATTTGAATGATTTAAACGTTCAAATATATCATTTAAATCATTTAAGCCTATAAATGAAAAAGAAGAATCAGAAACGAACCTCCTTTCTCTAAGAAAGGCAAAATCATTTTCTATTTTTCTATGCTTATTCTTTCCAAGACATGATCCAGGGGTCCATCCATAAGATAAAAGAAGCTTAAATCCGAATCTATTTGTATCTAAAAAAAATTGTTATAAAAAACAAAAATTCAAAAAACCAAATACAAACCTTTTGACCATTTCATATTTCTAGGATCTTCCCTTATTTTTCGCTTATTTTTTACGATAGCCAATCCCATTTTTGAATTTTTTAATATCTTTCAAGGACTCCGAAACTTTTAACTGAGCGATATACGTTATAAAGTATCAATTTCAACCAAGATATTTACATATACCCATTCTTTTGTGAATTATAGAATCTATTTGCTTTTCAACAAGAATTTTAGCATATATTATCTTTCAAAACATCAAACTAAACATTTTTACTATCAAATTAAAATATTTTTAACATTTTTAGAACATTCTGCTTGAATTTTATTAACTACGCTTCTTAATTTATAATGACTGTAAAAAACAACTTTCAAAAAAATGAAATACTCTCTTCGCCTTCTAAAGATTCAAACAATGATGAGTAATTACATAAAAAACTCTCGCATACTATTAATCTGTTTCTAGTCTTTTTTCATTTGAAACTATAATTGCGAAACTTAAAAGTAAAACTAGCATTTTATGACTAAAGCTAACATATTATTCAGGCAAATCTCATGAAAGAAAAAAGAAAAAACATAATGAAATCCAAACAATGTATTTAAAAGATATAAATTCTATTGAAACACAACTAAAATCAATTATAACAAAGAATAAAACTAAAATGTAAGATAAAACTTACTAAAAAATGCCTAAAAAATTACAGAACTAAACAAAATTCTCAAAAAATAGAACAATTAAAACATCTTCTCAAACGTAAAAAAGAAAACGAACAAATGCTTTTAAAAGAAGTAGAAGCAATTGAAGTATTTATAACATATATTGTTTCAAAAAACTAATAGAATCAAGATAATCTTCGATAATGTAAAAACAAATCTGTCAGCAAATCTTGAAAAATCCAATCTTCCCTATAATTAATTTTTATACATATTTAAAATACAATATAAATAATATATACGAAATTGCTTATACAAATAAATATCAAATACATTATTTAAAATGAATACATATACATTCTTTTAGCTCCTTCTATAACTTACCTAATGCACCCTTGTCTCATATACAATCGACAAAAAACAAATATCTTAATTTCCCTTTTTTATTTTATCCTCCTTTTTGTCAGTTTTTTTCTTGCTTTCATAAACTCGTAAATTTCTCAAACTCTTTTTAATTTCTTCTATTTTATCTAAAAGTTCTATATTACTTTCCTCTTTGTCTATATTAAATTTTTGCAAAGCCGTAGTGTCTATTTGAAAAATACTCTTTAATGATTTATCAGATAACAAATAATCAACATTTTCATTTTCACTGTCTGATATTATCGCATTTTCAGGCACCTCATCAGGGATAATATCCATAGATTCAGAAACAATAGTCTTTTGAATACTTTTCTGTTTAAGTTTTCTTTCTAAATCCAATCAATTAATGTAACACAGAAAAAAAGAAATACTTGTTCTTTCCAAAATACTCGGTATTTCCAATTTAAGAATTGGAGCATTAACTTCATTTTTATTTTCAAGAAAACTAGAGGAACAAGGTAATATATCTTCAGAAATATAAAACGGATCATCACGAAACCTCTCTTTTTTTCTAACCTGGAACTGCAAATACTCATCACAAGAACGATCACTTGAAAAAGTCTCCATATTTTTCTGAACAAGTAATCTATCAACAAATATCAAATCATAATCAGAACGTAAACTTGGAGGAGAATATATCCAATCATCCAAATTTATATCATCTATCACTGGAATCTTTTTTTGTGCATTTGGTGCAACAGGATTAAGATTATTTGAAAACATTCCAAAAATTTCAGTAAAAAAAGACATTGAATAAAATGTTTTAGAGACTTGACCTAAAGACTCATTTGTATCATCAAAACTTAAACCAAAGCCAGTAGACTCAATAACAAATTGAATAATTCTAAAAACTTCTCTAAATTCTACTGAACGCTGTAAAACTTCTAAATCTTTAGAAACACAAAAATTATCTAAAAAAAAAATAATCTTTTGAACCCACATTAAAGATTCAAGCCTCTTTTCTGCATCTAAATGCAGATCCTGCTTAAATATCCAATTTATAAAAACCTTTGGTATAGCCTGTATATACATTTTCTTAATACTTGTAGGAAAATTCAAAACTTTAGACTCAAGCATACTTTCAAAGACATTATGATAAGAATCTAATAAACTAAAATTTTCTAAATATAAAAAAATAATTAAAAATATCAATACCTTGAATATTCACCTACTATCCAAACAACAAAAGACAAAACACCAATATTACTCTCTGGATCATAAACACTATCAATTAAATCTAGATCACAAAGGAGACTGGAAAAACGATTTACAGCATATGGCCTTATAGCTTTAACCCTAACACTTACATTTTGCATTTCAATACCCAATATTTCATGTACATTTACTTTAGAAATTTTTGTTAAATTGACTAATACTGATACATACCACTCAAAATCCAAAATATTACTATAAGAGTCTTTAGATGAAATTAATAAAATCTTCTTTACTATATGATTACGATAATATTTAGGTATTAAATCAAGAGGAAGTAATAATTGAGTCATCAAATATTTTACAATTTCTACAAGGTTATCCTTATTAACTAAGCATTCTACTAAATCCAATGCATAAAGTCGTATATTCATATCATCATCATCAAGATATTCTAGAACAATATCCTCAAATATTAATATTAATGTAGGACATGTGATTTTAATTTTCAATAAAATTAATAACCCAGAATATTTCACTTTATATTTTAGTAAAACAAATTAGCAATGATGAAAATTACAGTTCTTGTCTGTATTTTGAAAAAACAGTCTTAATTTAGAAACAAACAAACTAGTCAAAGAATCAGAATCAAGATCATCCTTTAAAAAATTCCCAAGTGCCATAATACTCATACACTCATATCTGAGTGACATAGAAGCTGTACTTTCGATAAACGTCGTTAACACAGAAGTAAGTTTTTTAACAAGTCTTGGTTCAAAAGGTATCATAGATGAAAACTACAGTTATTAATTAAACTTTAATAATATATTAATCATATACTATTTTAATTAATTTAATAAGCATCCAATTATTAGAAGATGATTTTAATAAATTATAAAGAATAGGTGCTAACTGTAAATAATTTTTAGGATTATTCATACAAAGCTCACATATAACATTAACAACAGCATATACAACTGCTATTTCAAACATTAGAATATAAGAAAAATCAAAAAATCTTACACTCATTTGTATCCTCTAATTTTTCACGAAGTTTTACAAATGTGTTCCTCAATGCTTCCGGATATTGTAAAAATATCTTATACATCATCAGAACAATCCTCTTTCTAATATATGGATTTGAATGATTCATCATGATACATAAATCCTGCAATAAATCCCGAGAAAGCTCAGGAGTCACAATTTCTGATAAGGCATTAACAGTAATTCCAATATCAATACAATTAGAAGACATAAGGTCCTGTATATTTAAATAAAACCAAATAAATGTCACTACACTTACTTTTTTAATAAGATTAGTACATAACATCAAAACATCAGTATTCTGACGAAAAGAAAGACAAAATGCCATATAACCAATTCTTTTTTGAGAAAGAACAGTAGAAGACATAACTTCTATAACATTAAATGACGCCCATGACATGTCATAACCAAACATTGTCAACTGAAAGCATAATTAAATATGTAAGAAATATATATATAATTACATATGCTAATTTTAAAATCGCCATTGTTTTTATATTAAAATCTGAAGATTTTACTTCATGTTTACATTCAAGAATCGCCTTTTGAATATATTTTTTTTCTTGATTCTTATTTGCTCTAAGACCTCGAATAAAATCCTTAAGATTTTTCTCAAATACCATATCTTAAAATATCACAAAACGCAATTTATAATCTTTTTAAGCAACTCAAAATTCTAAATATAAAAAATAAATAAAAAAATTCAGCAATTATATACAACTAATAAAGAATAAATTCATACATAAACGAAAACAAGATAACATTAAAATTTATATTTTAAAACAAAGATTTATTCAACCTAAAACAATAACATTAAATAAATAATAAATAACAAAAGAAAACATACAGTAACAGATTTTGCAAGGTTTCTAGGATGATCAACATCATATCCTTGAAATATAGCAAGCCAATAAGACATTAATTGCAACGGAATAATATTTAATATACCCTATATAAGAGTTATAAATACATTTATTACTATAACATTCATACTTGTAGACAATCAACTGTTTCTGGGACACGGATAATTCTATTATCCATATCTGTAATAGATGTATCTGATTTACTAAGAATAACAATAGGTTTTCCTTTACGAGATAATACTAGAAAAATTAAAATATATAATTGAATAGTAATTTCATCACCTTGTTGTAAGGTACTTTGAACCTTTGAATAAAATTTATCTTTAGTCATAAACATAATAATTGGAAAATTTTCATCAACTAATGCTAATACACCTAACAACTATAAAAAACTAATAAAAAAAAACTATATGAATACCATGTTTCAATTCACCAGATTGAACACCTTCTGAATGTATATATGATATTTCTTTTATTTTCAGTGCACCTTCTAAAGCTGTTGCATGTTGATAACCTCGACCAACTAACAATAAAGAAGACTGAGTAAGGAGTGCTTCTTGACTTAATTTTTTTATTTGAAGATCCATTGAAAGAACTTCTCGAATTTGATCACTAAGACATGATAAAGCATCTATAATTTCAAAACGGCGAGCCTTTTTTGAAAGGGAATCTTCAGAAAGACATAAAGCAATTAAAACCTTAAACTATTAAACATATTAATGCACAAACAGGTTCAAACCATAACAATGATTTGTGAAGTATAAGCCTTGGTAGAACCAACACCAACTTCAACTCCACAATTGATATGAACACCACAATGTGTTTCTCTTGATATAGATGAACCGACAACATTAACAATACCAAGCGTTAACGCACCACGCTCTATACAATACCGAAGAGCTAAAAGAGAATCTACAGTTTCACCTGACTGAGAGACAAAAATACAAACATCATCTCGAAACACAGTACATTGACGATCAAGGAAGTCTGACGCTATTTCTGCTGTTACCGGAATTTCTGTTAGTTCTTCCATCAAAGCACGAGTCTATAAAACTTAGAAACAATTCTTTAATAAAAAAAACAATACAGCTAAACAAGAATGATACGATGTACCACACGCAATAAGAATCATCCGTCTGCATTTTCTCAGGATTGGCAAATATGCCTTTAATCCTCCAAGAGTAACAGTTTTCTTTTTAAAATCTATACGACCACGCATAGTATTAACAATTGACTCAGGTTGTTCAAATATCTCTTTTTGCATATAATGATCAAAATTACCCTTCATCACATTCGCTAATTCTATTTCTAAAGTCTGAATAGACCTAATCAGAGGTTCACCATCTTCACGTCGAAGACGATGTATACGAAGTTTCCCATCACGAATATGAGCAATATCATCATCTTTTAAATAAAGAACGCGTTTTGTATGCTCAACAAGGGAAGACGGATCAGAAGAAATAAAAAATTCAGAAGAAACAGAAATCTCACTATCATTTACATATGTTCTAGGCTGATTATATCCAAAATCAACACTAAATCTATCAGTATTCATAGAAGCTAAAAAAACATAAAATTTTTCACTAACTTTTGATTTATAATATCAAATGAATTTTGAATATCTGAAAATTCAACATCTACATAATCAGTATTAATATCTTTCTCCATTTTAACACCAATTAAAAGTGAAGACCCTTTTCTTGTAGCAATAACCTCGTTTGGGAAATGAGTACTCTTAATAAGAAATGCAAATGCTCCTTGAAGTTCTTTAACTACCATTTTTGCCAAAGTGGCAAAATCTATATTTTTATTCGTATCATAAATATATTTGGCCAATTTAACAGCACATTCTGTATCAGTATCTGTCTCAAAAACATATCCTTGATTCTCCAAAACCGTTCGAAGTTCCCTGAAATTTGTTATAATTCCATTATGAACAGCCATAAACTCATATTTGTCATCTGACCTAGATAAAATCAACACCATAATTTTACAAAATAAACTCAAACAACCTATGAGGATGACAATTTAAACGAGAAGGCTGTCCATGAGTTGCCCATCGAGTATGAGATATACCACAATGGGATAAATATGTTTTAGAAAGGTTATGTACACCTTCTTGAACACGTTTACGGAGCTCAGAAACTTTGCCTACTTCTTTAAAAACAAGAACCTCGTTTTCATTATCACCATCAATAACAAGACCTGCAGAATCATAACCACGATATTCCAACTTTGAAAGGCCTATTATATAATCATCCATAAATCTTTTGTAATTACTTCAGATAAAAATAACTACCTTCTAATAAAACATTCAAAATATACAGTCGATCACGTTTTACGTAATGATTTACATATCCAAAAATTCCACTAGAATGAATTCTTAAAAGCGTATAAATATAGTAATCTATTATTTACCACATTCTAAAAATCTCAGAAACTTTTTTTTTACCTCTTTAACCCTTTTTCCTAAAAAACACAAAACTTGCTATTTTTTACAAAAATATTATTTTCTAATAATTCATAGATTTTTCAGAAATCAAATATTACACGTGATTTAACTACGATAAATATTAAAAATATTAAATTTAGATTACCAATCTAAAAAACACGAAAAAAAAGAGTATAAAATTTATAAAAAACAGTATAAACGGAATATTATAATCTTTTCAATAAAAAAACTATATATAAAACAAACTACCCATTTATAAAAAAATACTAACATTTTTAATTAAAAAGATACTTAATATCAAAACAATTCAATACCTATAAAACTAACAAGAAATGAAAATGCTTTTAAAAATTTCAGATTTATTACACAAACATAAAAATGAGCTCATTTAGTTTTTTTTTTGAGAAAACATATTCGAAAATTTAGGAGGAATTTGGGGTCGTTTTGCACCTAAATGATCAGAAATCTCCAATAACCTTTCCGAAAAATTAGCATTATAAACAGAACACGACGAAGATGATTTATTCCTATCATTATAAATTATAAAAACACTCAAGAAACAATGATACACTAACGATATAGATGAGATTCGAGGTCTTGGAGGCAGTTGAGGTTTTCCAACATAAGACTTTTCCTTTGATATCATCATTAACGACTTATTTTTATCATCTGATTTTATAGCGTCATTAAAAAATTTCAAAGAACTTTGAAAACTAGTTAATTGTCCAGTTGATTGAGAGTCAACAAAAGTATTTAAACACATATTATTTCCTGTACACTTTTTTTTTTTATCTATATTTGAAAATAACACTATTATAAATATTAATTTCGACAAAAACAAAAGAAAAATACATTTCTTTTTATCTTTTGAATAATTCATGTCTTTTAAATCTATCAAATCATGTGAAATGTTATTATTACGATCAAACTGTTCCACCATTGATTTTTTAAAATCGTATATTTCTTTTCTAAGCTTTTCCTTAAATTCTTCATCTACAATAGTAATAGAAGCTTCAAAATGAGCATACACTGGTTTATGATCGGAAAACATCAACGGAGAAGAATTGTAAGATAACTGACGTAACTTAAAATTATCAGCAAATAAAATATATACATTTGTCTTACATTAAAACCTTTGTAAAGTATACGATCAGTCCATGATGGAGTTCTTTGTTTTTCACTAGCATTATAAATAACATCATTAAATTATAAAAGTATCTTACGAAATATTATAATTATTTGTCCCATTATCAAATTTATAAGTCGGAGGAAATTCTATTTGTGATTCAGAATAATAAGGAAAAACTAACCCAGAAATCATCTGCAAATTAAGCTATTTTGCATAAGAACATAATTCTGCAACAATGACAATAATATACCTGATCATTTTCATAAAGCTTTTCAAAATCATTAATTTTTATATATTCCTTAACCTATTATAAAAACATCAAGTTAAAGTAAAAAATAAAAATGAATTTACTTCTTCAATATTCATATTAATTCTATAATTGAAATCACCAAGCCAAATTATAATACTAACAAATAAGGCTAAATCATAAAAAAATAGAAAAAACTTACTCATGATCCATAATCACTCGACCACGTTGAAAAGCTAATCCATTTGCAATAGTAAAATAATCACGATTTCTTTCATCATAGTTAAACCGACCAGCAGCAAAATGCGCAGTTACAAAGCAAATTCGAGTATTTCCATAATCCATACGAATTGCAACAGCACCTTTATTACCAGACATCCCTTTTAAGCCGGTCTACAAAAATAAAATAATTAACTTTGCATTAAGAACATATAAAAAAACAACCTTTTTGACAGCGCCTTCAACATTTTTAATAAAAGGCACAGAAGTCTCTTTTACAAATATCATCAATACAGAACCAACAAGCTGTGCAGAACGCAAAAGCACATATTCATTTTTATCTCTATTAAGAACTTCATATAAATCAGATTCCCAAATTTTCCTAAGAATACGCAATTATAAACATCAAAACAAAAAAATACATACCTACTATATGAATCTACAGAAATTATTTGCTGTGGAGTCAACTCTATAATTTCCTGAAGTCCTATAACAACTAAATCTGACTTATATTTTCTCCCTAAAAAAGTTAACAATTTTTAATAAATATTACAGATATTACCATGAGGAAAAAGCCATATAGAGAGATCATCAGTCCTCTTTTTTCCATTTAAATTAAACGTACTAACAAAAATAGATATATTTTTCGTAGTTGAAAATTCATTAACTCTACCAATTAATATTAATAAAAAAAACATTATATATACCTCTTTTTTAATTCTACTTCCACAAATTCATTAATCGGATCATAAATTTGAACAGGTTTCTGATTCACTAACCTCCCCTATTATTTTTTAACATATTTTTTTATCTAAATAAATCATTACCAAAAGAAAATCTATATTTAATTGACGACCTTTATCTTGAAAATTATTAACATACTATTACTCTTAGAAAAACAAAAAACAATTAACAAAGTCTTTAAACATTACCATTCTACTAACAGATTTTGTCGCATCTTCCAATACACCAACAATACTCATCTTTCCTCTTCTTGTAAAACCACTTTTTAATGCACCTGTTCCTGTATATATTTTCGATAGCGCATCTCCATTATCAGCCCATACAATTGAGTGTTCTGACCAAGGAAAAATTTCCTGACAAATATTTAAATATTTCAGAAACAACATAATAGAAGCCTTAGAAAAAAGTGCTTGAACAAGATTGGTACGATCAAGACTATGTGTGTTATTTCAAATACTTATCTTTTAAATTTTTACCAATCAAAGCAATTAGTCCTGAAAATCCCTACTTGCTGCAATATAACATTTTTTTTCCTCATATCTTCAAGATAATAAGAAAAATTTTTAATATTATCATCTACATAATAAAAAATTTTAGAAGCTTGATCATAACCTCCATTTTTCACTTCTGCATGAAAATCGAACTCACTACAACATATAGAATGAAATAAATTCCCTTTGAGAGAATCGATATGTTGTCTATAAGAATTAAGTAAAAGCTTTTCACTACCGTTCTGACATAATAAATTTATTATATGAACATAACCATATTTTTTAACAAGAGACTCAAAATGCTTTTCAAAAGAAGATTGAGTTGCTTCGAATGGCCTAGTTATTTCAACTTTTTGCCCAAAAACCTGAATGCCCTAAACGTATTAACAAAAATACAAAAACAAAGTTTTTATTAAACTTCTTGTTCCCAAAAAACTATACAACTCATTAATAAAAACTAAAAAGCTAAAATTAAAAATACCAGGTACACTTCCACGTATCTGGCAAAAACTAAAACAAAGATCATTTACTATCAATAGTGTTTCTGTTTCAACAAAATTTGCAACACTTCCATTATCATCAATTCCTCTAGAATTAAAGCGGGTTCCTAGTCATATAAACTTTCTACAATAATATATATATATATTACCAGCTTTTTTACAGCTTAACCTAGATATTAAAATCAATGTAGATGACAAGGATCCAATTTTGCATAAAACAGTACTCACAAACCCTCTAATAACATATACCTATTTCCTTTTAGTAATTAAATAATTCCAAATAAACAAAGAATACTAAAAATCCTCCTTTATCAAAAGCATACTTTTCAGATTTTATTAAACGAGATCTAAATGCAAACAACTCAGAAACCATATAATTATTCCATAAAAACTGATCATCAAATTTTTCAATAAAATTAGATTCAATTCTTAAAAAGTCAAAAATATAAATAACAAAAAAAGCACATACCTATCTTGAATTCTTCTTGTAAGATCAAAATCTGACGAAAAATAAAACGAGCCATTCAATAAAAGTTTCCGAATGCTATCACATGGATGTTCAAATTCATTTTGCTTAGAAAAAGTATCAAACAATTCACTAATATTAGACTCGGTGCCATTTTCGCTAATATTACGAAAGAAGTTATCATATAAAGAAGAATTCAAACATAAAAATTCAACATCATGAATTCTATTGATAGTCTCTGTCATACGGACAGTAGCAACATGAGAATAACCGGTAATAAGACATAGAAAAACATCTTTATATTAGTCATATATTTCAAAAGCCAATATACCAAAATATCATACCATTTTCTATACTCATCATCCCTAAACATCCATAAAAGGATTTAAATGTGATTAAGGAATACTCTGTATGATCTATATCATTCCATTTGGAAAATCTTGTAATACACGTTTGAGACTCTAACGATTTTTCACAACTTTCAAAAATTAGTGCATCTAAACCAACTTTTAAAGCAATAGATCTAGGAGAACTCCTCAAAAAACATTGCATTGATTCTTTTTTTTTAATACAAACTATTTATTAAACTTGATCAAGATTAAAAACAGATAATATACCTAATTATTTCCTTAAAAAGCATAAACAAATTATTCTACAGAAAATATTCTTTTAAAACATAAAATGTCTCTTTATCTCATTTAAAACCTTTCTAAGCATAAGCATTTAAAATATTAACGTGTATAGATTTGTTGTGTCATTCAAAACCCCGATAAAGTTTGATAAGATTTTTATAAAAATTTTTATATTTAAAAAATAAACAAAAAAAAATTAAATTACAAAGACATGCTAGTAAGGACTTTATACTTTTCAGCATTAAGTTAATTTAGAATAAAAATAATGGGTAAAAACATTTATTTAAAAACAAAAATTTCAACATATATAAATGTCATAGAATTTATGCATTAATATTATCAAAAAATGCTACAAAACTCTAAAATCCAAGTATATGTATATATTAATAACCCACGTTTCTTACTTAATGTATATTAAATATTAAAAAAACATAAATATTAATATACTTTAATGAAATATAGTTTATTTGATTTTTTACAATGTTTCTCTTAAAACTTAAGCTATCTAAATAATCATTCCTGCCTTATTTTATTTTCATATTTAATTAAAAAAATCAAAATTCGCAAAACAAGACATTGTGTTTCGTTTTTATCTCTAGTTTTATTGTACAAAAGATATATTTATGCTTAATAGAAATTGCATCCTATAAAATTTAGATTTTGTTAAACCAACTGATATTTTCAAAAAAGATCTTAAAAATAATAAAATTAATTTTAAAAATTGATTATGGATTATGCATATAATTTTAAAGCAGAAGATGTTTTAATGCATTTTGGAGTAAGTGAATCTCAAGGGCTATCCTCAAAACAAGTTTTCCTTACACGTCAAAAATATGGGAAAAATGGTTTAAAATAACTTTTTTAAAAAAATATATCTAACATTATTTTCAGAATTAAATGAAGATCCAGGAAGACAATTATGGGTTTTAGTTTTGGAACAATTCAAAGACAAACTTGTAATTGTTTTGCTTATATCTGCTTTCATATCTTTTATTTTAGCACTCGTAGATGTTCATAAAAATAGTACAGATTTTATAGATCCATTAGTCATTCTTTCTATTCTCATTTTAAATGCAATTGTCGGAATTTCACAAGAAACAAATGCAGAAAAAGCAATTTCAGTATATTGACTTTTCAAATTATATATATTGTAGTCTAATTATATTTTTCTAGGCTTTACAAGAGTATTCTCCACATGAAGCAAAAGTTATTCGAAATGGAAAATTATATCGTATCCATGCAAAAGACCTTGTTCCCGGAGATATTGTAGACGTTTCTATTGGAGACAGAATTCCTGCAGACTGTCGTTTACTCAAAATTAAAAGCAATCATTTTCGTGTTGAACAGTCTATTCTTACAGGCGAATCTGAAAGTGTGGAAAAACATACAGATAAGATTCTTGCACATAATCCTACCAAGCACGATCAAACTAATATGCTTTTTGGAGTATAGTAACTCTTTTTTAGTGTTCATTAATTTTAACTTTTTCAAGGGTACAATAGTAACTACTGGTCATGCGCGCGCTATTGTTGTTTTAACTGGACATTCAACAGCAATTGGGAGCATCCATCAAAGTATAACTTCTCAAATATCAGAATTAACACCATTAAAATATAAATTAAACAAATTTGGAGATATGCTTGCCAAGGTATATAATATTTTACTTTATTTGAAATATTTAATTTACAGATAATTTTTACAATTTGTGTTTTAATTTGGATTATTAACATTAAAAATTTTAATGATCCTTTACATCACGGATTTTTCAAAGGCGCTATTTATTATTTTAAAACGTCTGTGGCATTAGCAGTGGCAGCAGTTCCAGAAGGTCTATCTGTTATTATCACTATTTGTCTTGCTCTAGGGACTAGAAAAATGGCAGAAAAAAATGCCATAATTCGAAATCTATCAAGTGTCGAAACATTAGGAAGCACAAGTGTTATTTGCTCGGATAAAACAGGAACTTTGACAACAAACATTGTTTGTGCCTCTAAAATTCTCATCTTAGAACAAGATGAATCATTTTTAGAATTTAATGTTGAGGGTGTCAACTTTAATCCATTTGGAAACATTTATTTAAATAACGGAAACATTGTAAAATCACCTGCTTCTATATATAAAAGTATTAAATATCTTGCTGAAATATGTTCCGTTTGTAATGATGCAAAAATAACATTTGATTCAAATTTAAATACTTATACTAGAATCGGAGAGCCTACCGAAGCTGCTTTAAGAAGTTTAGTTGAAAAATTAGGAACAGATAATCAAAATCCAAAAAGTAGACACAACTCTCCATATGATAATGCTAACGCATGCAATATTTATTACAATACTTTATTACCTCGCCTTAAAACTTTTGAATTTTCAAGAGACCGGAAAAGTATGTCTGTTGTTGTAGGAAGTATAGAATCTCCTCGTCTTCTTGTTAAAGGAGCCCCTGAGACAATTTTGGAACGATGTAATTATACTATAATTGGGAAATCTGGACAAAAAATATTATTAACAAAAAATATTTTATCTAAAGTTAACGAAAAAGTAACTGAGTATGGTTTAAAGGGATTGAGAATTATGGCATTTGCTCAGGTAGATTCAAAGGATCTTAAAATATCACCATTTGAAGAGAAACAAACTAGTAATTATATAGAATATGAAGTATTTTTTTTTTTTTTAGTATTGATCTAACAAAACATAGCAAAATATGACATTTATCGGGTTAGTTGCAATGTTAGATCCACCAAGACCTGAAGTGACAAAATCAATTACAAAATGCAAAAATGCTGGCATACGCGTTATTTGCATAACAGGCGATAATAAAAAAACAGCTGAAACTATTTGTAGACAAATCGGAATTTTTGAAAAAGATGAAAATTTAGATGGAAAAAGTTATACTGGTCAAGAGTTTAATAGCTTATCACCAGATCAACAACTAGAAGCCATTAAACGTGCTAATCTTTTTTCACGTACAGAACCAAGTCATAAAGTACAGTTAGTAAAACTTCTTCAACAGACTGGAGAAATTGTGGCTATGACAGGTGATGGTGTAAATGATGCACCTGCTTTAAAAAAAGCAGATATTGGAATTGCTATGGGTTCTGGAACAGATGTTGCTAAACTTACTGCTGATATGATTTTAACTGATGATAACTTCTCGACTATTGAACAAGCCATTGAACAAGGAAGAGGAATTTATAATAACACGTGTCAATTTATTCGATATCTAATTTCTTCAAATATCGGAGAAGTAGTATCTGTTTTTCTAACAGTTTTATTAGGTATTCCAGAAGTACTTAAACCCGTGCAGTTACTGTGGGTCAATTTGGTAACAGGTACTATTAAACTGTAAAAATTCCAAACTTTTATAATAAAAAATAGATGGCTTGCCTGCTACTGCACTCTCATTTAATCCTATATCTCATAATGTAATGAAAACTCCTCCCAAAAATAGAGACGAGCCTATCGTAAGCTTATGGCTTTTTATTAGATATTGTATAATTGGTATATATATCGGAATCGGAACAATATTTGGTTATGTTTGGTGGCTTATGTATTATTTTAAGGGTCCACGAATTACTTTTTATCAACTGGTAAAAATATCTTTTTCTTAATATCTATTTTAATTAATAAAGTCTCATTTTCATCATTGTTCCGATGTTAATCCTTGTGAGTGGTTTAATAATTACACATCTTGTAAAGCTTCTACAATGTCTCTGTCAATGTAAGATATTTAAATTAAAAAAAAATGCTAAATTATTTATAGACTTGTTATTATTGAAATGATGAATGCCGCCAATGCTTTATCACAAACAGAAAGTCTATTGTCTCTTCATCTATGGAGTAATATAAGACTTGTATATGCCATTTTCTTATCTTTGCTTCTACATTTTATGGTTCTTTATATACCATATTTACAAAAAATATTTTCAGTCGCACCTTTGAACTGGAAAGAATGGCAAATAGCAACTCTTATCAGTCTACCTATAATGTAACTATAGCTCCAAACTATATTTTAGGACTAATGTTCCAGATTTATTGACGAATTCCTTAAATTTGCGGAAAGGATATACATACAACGTTTTTCAAATAAAAGAAAATTAAAAACATAATTTTAAAAACTTTACAACAAAATGTCATTTACAAATTAATGTACTTAACATATTTTGTACAAAAAGAAAATATAACTAATTTATTAAAAATGCATTTAAAATAACTAGTCTTGTCTACACTTTAAATAACTTTTTGTTACTTTATCCTTACTTATAACATAGACAACACATCCCACACCTTATAAAACTCAATACTAAAAACAAAAAAAAAGTTAAAATATAAACCTGATAAAGCATCTCGATCTTGAGCATTCAATAACGCCTGAGAAATCGTTTCAAACAAATCATCTGGTTCCTTTTAACGTATTAGAATTCTCAAGAAATACAAACATTATTACCAAATCAGGTTCCCAAAGACACTCGCATATACCATATAACTGTTCTGAAGCAGTACCAGATACAACAAAATCCTTTGCTATATCAAGACATCCAATATTATCAAGTCCACATATAAACGGCTCTCCTGTTTTACTATCAAGACCAGCAAGAATTGGCATAACAAAATAGCTTGCAAATCTAGGATATTAGGAAAAAAAAAAATACAAATACAATACCTTTTTTGATATAACATCGTGGAAAGCAAATTAGCCAAAACTTTTGGCTCAATAACTCTTTCTTCACGTAATTTATATAAATTTACATTATAACGCACCAATCTTGATCTAAAACATCATCAAACATATATCTTTCAAAAAAATAACATTTACAATGTGACGATATCTGTGGCCAGCCCCGACAAACCCATATACGTTTTTTCTGTAACAGGAATGATTTTACTGAAATTGTTTGCAATCATAACACCCCCTTGCCCAAGACGCAAATCAGATGCGATTGCAACACAATTTTTTCCAAGCATAGCAATACATGTTCCGCCGTTGTACTCAAAAATATTCTATATTTTTGTCAATATTTCTTTTCCTTTAAAACAATAAAAAAGAGAAAAAACCATTTCTTATATAATAAAACAAACTTCTTTAAACTTTCAAGAAAAAATTTAAAATCTTTTTCAAGAGTTCATTAACTTTTTTAATCATCGAAACATCTCACGCAAAAAACCTGTAACATTTATAAAATAATATATTAACTAGTTTACTTAAAATCTCAGTTTTTAATACACTTTTAAACATAAAATTAACAAGAATATGCCAGGTCATGTCTTTATTTTATCAGATTCTCGAAGATACATTATTAAAACAACACCTACACAAAGTGTTAATGATCTTCTTCTTGAGGGTTGTAAAAGGGCTGGACAATTAGACCCACAAGAATATATTCTCAAGTAAGAGCTTTTTTTAAGTTTTTCAAAGTTCTAAGGAAAATGTTTTCAAGAGATATGGACACTCTATTCTTGATTTATCTTTACCTATTCGATTCGTTCAACTACCTGTGGGCGCAGAATTAATATTAACTAAGCGAGAAAACAGACAAAGCAAGATTTTTTTCTATATCCATTCCTTTCTGATACATATTTAGAAAATGTTCGAGTTGCACTTCAAATAATTGATTTTGAAAAACGATTGATATTATCTTTTCCATCTCAAACCACACTTTGGGATATTCTTTGTCAATTTGAAGAAACAGAAAATCCACCCATCAATATAACAAAAAGATCAGTTTCAGTAGTGTCTGACGGAAAAATAGACTATTATTATGAAACTCCAGTTGTTCGTATTATGAATAAAGAGGTAAAATATTTTTCATAATGGAAAAAAATCTTAAATAAAAAAAAGTTTAGCGAACCAAACATTTTAAAAGATACAACACTATCTTCCCAAGGAATTATCGAAGGAAACATTGTACTTCAAGTCAAATTCAAGCAAACACAGATATATTTTGATCAAATAAAATCAACATTACCAAAAAAAGAAATATATAAAGATAATGAAGAGACAGAAAGCCAGTCTGTATCGACCAAGCCCATAGAGCAAACAGAGTACAAAAAAAATCTTAATTACCAATCTAAAATACACCAAACTACGCCATTTAAACAAATGGATAGTCATAAACTAATTTTAGATAGAGAAATATTAGTTTTCTCTGCACCTACGTCTTCAAGCTTCTATAGTTCTAAAGGTTTACTTTAAAACATACAGATTTATTTTATTCTAAATTATTTAGTCGATACAAATGAAGAAGATTATGAAATGACTCTTGAAACAGCTATATCCTATCAAAATATGCTTTCAGCGAAAGCTAAAGGACTTTCTGGACAATATTCAAATATTCAACAAGAATCAAAACAAGATAATTTTAAAAAAGTAAATTATGTTAGATTATATGATATATCATATACTAAAAATACTAGCACGAAGTAAAATTTAGACTTCCTGATGGAATGCAAGTTATAGGTACCTTTCAAGGAAATGAAAATGGTATATATTTTTTAAAAATGCTAGTATTAATATTTAAAGTTCAATCATTATATGACTTTATGAAACATCTTATACAATACTCAGAGGAACCATTTCTATTGTGTAGTTTCTGCGCAAACATTATATTTTATAGCTTATTAGATTATAGACACTACTCCTCCCCCCAAATATCTATTAAACATGAAAGCAATACTAGCATCAGATCTTAATTTTTCAACAAAAACGACAATTATTTTTAAATGGGATGATACTGCACAATCGTGTGTTAGAGGTATATTTGATTATATTTTGAACTTATATTCATAAAATATAGAACACAATATTCTTAAAGATACATATTTAAATTTACAAAAAGATATATCCGAAATTGCTACATGCTCGGAAGATAAAGAAGAAAATACTACATTACCAGCTGTAGTGCCTCCTCAGCGTCTTCCATCTCCACCTAAATGTAAATCTAATTCTAAAAAAATACCCAAATGGTTAAAACTTTCAAAATAAAAAGATATTTTCATTTATTATCTCTTTTCTAATAAATATTGTCACTATCCTATATTGTCTATTTATTTAATAATACATCATTCATTTTTTCAATTATTTTAACTTCAAAAAATAAAATGACTATAAAAGGACCCGTACCTCTTGAAAATAAAATAGATGTGAATACAAATATAAATACATAATATTTAATCATTTTTGATATTAGTTTTAGGGCTCTTCTCTAAGAGTTGCTATTATTCATACTCGCTGGAATCTATTTGTAGTTCAACATTTAGTAAATGGAGCAAAAAAAGCCTTAATTCATCATGGCGTAAAGCCTGAAAACATATATATTGAATCGGTGCAAGGTATTTTTTTTATTTTTCTATAAGCAATATTATATTTTTAATTAGGAAGTTGGGAGTTGCCATTTTCTATTTGTAAGTACGTTTCATCTTTTAAACAAAGTATAAACTGATTAAACAAGAATAATTGAAGCATCCAAGATGAAAGGTATAAATATCAAGTTAAAGTTAACAAAGAATCTAAAACACAAGACATATTATCTAAACAGACTGATGCAGAACTATCAGCATCAATAAAATGTGAATTTGACTCAGTAATTGCAATAGGAGTTTTGATTAAAGGAGAAACGATGCATTTCGAGTATATTTCTGACAGCGTTTCTCATGGACTTATGAAAGTACAACTTGATACAGGCGTTCCTATTGTTTTTGGCGTTTTAACAGTTCTTAATGAAGAACAAGCACTTGTACGTGCTGGTATATCAGGAGAAAATTCAAAGAACCATGGTAACCAGGTCTTCTTATATATATTTTTTTAAAAAAAGTCTAGGTGAAGAGTGGGGTTATGTAGCAATAGAACTTGGACTAAAAAGAAAAAAATGGGAACTCGGGGAATTATAAGTATTTTCACATATACACACAATAAAATTAGGTGTATTTTATGTGCGTTATTCTTGTGTTTTAATTAAAAAAAAATCAAAAAAAGCTCACCCAAAATATCTCATTATTAATTTATTGCCATCATCCTCTATTCTGTACAAAACTATTAACATCCAATTAAACTTTTATCATTTCTATTTATATAATTATAGACATATGGAAATATTAATAGTCAGTAAAAATAGTAAAAAGTAGAAATAAGTTTTATTATATATATAATCATGTCACTAATATAAAGGAAAAATATATATATTCAAAACCCCGTTTCTTCAGTAACCATAACCTTCAATCTTTTCAGCAAAATTCCATCGAGTATCAACACTTTGATTTGTATCAAATGTAATACCATCTTTAGTAATTGTTGCTACAGAAAACTAAAAAGATTAGAAAACACAAAAAACAGGCTTCTCTTAAATACTTTGTTTAATGAGCGAGCGTCCCTACAATAAAGGACTCTCATACAGTCATCAATCACTTTACGAGCATCTTCTTGAGAAAGTAAAGCATCCCGTCCATCTTCTGTGGCTTTTCGAAGTAATGGAATAGCCATATACGCTCCATATCCAGTTGCAATACATGGAGCAGAATAAGTTACTCCTAAAAAGTCCACATATCCTAAAAATATACCAGGTCTATCACAATTTGCTCCAGGTACACATATAGAAACATTTTCAGGATTTAAACCACCAACAACACAACTATTCAAAAGAGGATTCATTTTTGTTCTTCTATTATAAAAAACCTGGCTTAAATACTCGTAAATATGTGACGCACAAAGCGTATGACCATCTTCATAATTTTTTTCTTTAATCCTAATATTCAACTTAGTAGTAATCATTGTCAATAATAATCACACACATAAAGGATTCTAAAAGACGCTTCAAGTACTGAAAATCGGATATTTCACCAGAAACACCAACTACAGTCATTCCAACAGGAAAAAGTCTTTCAACATCATCAAATCTCGCTAAAGAACCGTAACTAGCTAAAAAAACAATTAATCAATTATATAAACAGAATAACATCAATTTACCAAGATTATCCGCTGCTAACATTACACCATCTTTAAATTTAAGACCCAAAACACTTGTTCCTGTTAATATTGGTTTTAAAGTATGATTGATGTTATTTTGTTCATTCAAAAAGTGTGAAGATTGTTTATTATCATTGATATACGAATCCATATGCTCCATTATTTTCAATAAAAAATTATAGTCTAAAAAACCATTTATACAATCATAACTAAGATTAACGAAAAAACAAAAATTATTTTAAATTTTTCATACAAAAGACATTTAAAACAAAATATAAAAAATACACATTAAAAATATTATTTTTCCTTATAAAAACCTTTTTTTTTAAAAAATTAATTATAAATATTTAGAATTAAACATATGTATGATTTTATTCATTATGATCAGAATCACCTGTGCTAGATGGAATACTAAACATCCTCCGACGCTTTTTTAATTTATTAGAAGTTTTTTTAAGAGTTTTATTAGTCTGTAATGGCATTATAATATTATCATCACTTAAACGTGTACTAATATTATCGTAATCAGAATTTATTAAACCTGAATCTCGATTCCCTTGAGGAGAATCAGAAAGAATACTTATAAGATATTTATTACTATTTTTTTTTATAGAAGATGAAGAAATAGAAACCGAGCCAGAATCGGGAAAAGCTGAAACATTTTCATGAATATTTATATTTTCATCAGATTCTATTAAAATAGGGGGACTCCCGGATTTCTTTATACACGAATTAGAGACATTAGACCGTTTTTCATTTATTTTTTCTCTCCGTTTATGTTCTTGAATAAAAGAATCTTGATCAGTCCTATCAAATCCATTATCATCTATTGTGTCCGAACAAGATGTTGAAAAAGCTTGCTCTGATATATCTTTTGAACAATTATCCTCACTATCAAAAACATCACGTTCAATTTCATCAGTTCGCCTATCATCAATAAACGGGTCATCATAATCATAATCATCTGCTTCAGAAAGAATACTATCATGATCCAAAGAATCGTGATCCTCTAAAACATATTAGAAACAAACAAACCCTTAAAATCACATCCTGTGCCTTGAGACTCAGAAGTAACTTGTCCTGAGTGTGAAACATCCTCAAAAGAATTTAAATTTTCATCAGAAAAACGAAAACCACAATGTGTACAAATAGGTCCCTCTATCTACACTCTAAATCAAACAGATCGCCTAACTTTAGCAAATAACCTCCCAATGACACTGCATACATCGCATAACACCATCTTCACGATCACACAAAACACCTGTGAATGCAGGAGTTTCTAGAAAAAAATCATAAAAAAGATTTTCTTTATTATTTTCCATCCTTTGACGCTGTTCCAACTGATGCTTCCTGGCAGCACAACCTTCACCCTTAGGATCTTGTGCTTCTATCCGACGAACAAATACTTCTACCATTTCTTGAACCTTCAAATATTTTTAACAAAAGAAAAACACACAAAGTATCATACAAGATAAGCCAGCGCAGGGCGTTGGGAAAGTGTCTGTCTGCATGTAGGACATGTACGTTTATGAAATAGCCAATCAAGAATACACTGTATTGATTAATCATCTTTCCCAATCTATAAAAAAAATGACACACTCCATAGCAAAAAGCATGTCCACACGAAAGCATAAATGGAGAAGCAAGCAACTCTGTGCATATTTCACATGTTAAACTCCGCTTTAAAACCTCTATATCCGACTCTAAAACAACTGCCATCTATAACTTCTTATTAACTCTATTTTTCATAAAAAAACAAGAAAAAAAAACCGTACAACATCTGTAACCAGTCAATTGGGTCTATTAGACACCGATCTCCTAGATATAGCTTTTTCAATGCCTATAACAAGTCTTTTTCCTGAGAATAAATATTATTTATAATAAATGAGGTTAATCGAGAAAAACGGTCATGGTTAATACATTTTGTCGAAATTCGACCTTAAAAAAAAATGGTAAGAAAAACATAAAAAAGAAAGAAAATTGACAAATGGTGTGTGTAGCCGAAGCAGATTCAAGATATTAAGCTTTTTCTTGAAATATCGAGAAGAAAAGATGCAAGATGTATGTTTTTTTCTTTTTTTTTAAACGATTTTAACACTTAAAAGCGACTCGTATTATTAAGAAGAAAAAAGAGATTAAATTCAAGATCAGGTGTAGTAGATATGTCTATACACTTGTAGTGAATGATCACGAAAAGGCAGAAAAACTGAAGCAAAGGTAATTTTTTTTATTAGATATTTTATCTAATTATTGATTAGTTTACCGCCTAATCTTCCTATTATTTGAAATATAAAATAGAGTTGTATAATTTTGAAAATAGTTGTAAATAAGAAAACATGTCTTAAAATTTTCTATAATCCTTTCCTTTACAGTTTTATTACCTTCCAAACTTAATAAGTTTATAATCTTATTCATATTCTTAATATATGATCTAAATTATATATTACTTTAATTCATGAATAATTTGTATTGAATATGATTTATATCATATTTAAAAAGATTTATCTCCAAAAAAATAGCATTTTCAATATTCAATAAATAAATAGCTTTTGATCTATTGAAAACAAATGGATAATTTAGATGATATATATTAGAATTCTAACTCAATATCTATAAAATATAGAAAACAACATTTATAAAAAATATAACTCTAAAAATACTATATTTATAAAAACATTAAAAACCTAAATATTCATAGACAAAAAAAAGCTTAATTATTCTACATTTTAAAACATTATAAATTCAAATAATATAACATACAAAAAATCCATATATATATACTTTTTCTAAAAAATGTTTATTATTTTATTAACCATACATATATAATAAATATAAAACATAGATATAATAATGTTCTAAAATACATAATCCAATAATATAGAAAAAGTATATACATATTATTTCAAAAAAATAAAATTATTCAATAAGATTTCATTGATAATACAAATCAAAACCATAATAACATGTTTTCAATTTAAAAAATTTTTAAATGTAATTTAATCATAAAACTTTATAAATAATAATATTAAAACATACATCTTTATTTCTTAAAAACTCATAACATACTCATTAACATATCATATTTAATTTAATTATTAATCATTTCTTATAAAATTCATAATTAAAAGTATATAAATCCAAATTCCAAATTCCAAATCCCTCAAATATGTCAACAGAAACAATTTTTTCAAAAAAAAAAAAAATAAACATATAAAAAAAACCATAAAATTCACAAGTTATGATTATATTACAACAATAGTTATAAAACAACTTGTTTACACTTTTTTCAAATTTGAAATAAAAACATAAACATTAAAATATAGAAATAAATTTTCAATATAAATCTAGATAGCTAAAACATTTATCAAATAAAGATAATACCATATACAAAAATCCAAGACTTTTATAAATGTATTTTTATATTTCACGTATCCTTCAAACATTCAACAATCTAAAAATATATATTATAATAAAAAATAAAACAATTATATATTTATTATTAAAATAAAAAAAATGGAATATATATAATATTTTACATATATATTTTATTTTTTAAAAAATTAAACTTAAATATTTTTCTCAAATATCAATAATTTAAAATCATATAAAATCAAAAATATCTAAACAAAAAAATACAACACAACAAAAAATACTCATTTTGTTTATATATGTTTAATTTTTTAAAATATTGTTTTTAAATATACATTTAAAAATATTTTAATCATTTTCTATAAATTTTTATTGTTTTTTTTTTTTCATTAATCTATACAATTACTTAATAAAAAATAGTTTACAGCCTCTATTAATAACTTATTAAAATGATTATTACATTCTCAATTATCTAAAAAATATATTTAATGTAAATCGAAAAGGTTCAACGGCCTTAAAAATTAATGTTTAAATTTTTAACATAAAAATATTTTAAAACAAGAGAAAACTCTCAAAATATAATATTTATGTTTAATACGTCTTTATTACTCTTTTTTTATAGATATTGATATTTGTTTTTTTTCAAAATTTAAATATCATTAAGTATTAATTTAAATAATGGAAAAAACAGATTCTCATGAAACAATGGATTTATATTTTTTGGAAAATAAAATGCAGGGGAAAATTTTTGAAACATGTATGAATATTGTTCGAGAAGCACGACAGAAATGTCACCAACTTTTAAATTCGCCCCCTGATCCAGCGGCAAAGAGACATTTAATGGTATTAATGAGACGACTCCGTGCAGCAAATCGAGCAGCATATCTTGAAGCACGTTCAGCGAAGCAAGAGACTCAACACCAGCGACAAATTTTAGACCAACAATATTTTCAGCTTCAAAATCTTTATTATGAACAACAGCATCTTTTAACAGCAATCAAAGCATGCGAAACTTTCCCGTAAGCACTTCTTAAATACATATTGTTCTTGAATTTTCTTAGAAATTGTTTAGTACATTTTACGATTCTCTTTCTTTAATCCCGGAAAAAGAGTTTCTTGCACTTCATCCAAATTTTGATAGTACAACAGATCCACATACACTTATGCTTGCTCGGCTTTCTTATGAAAAACAAGAACGAGAGCGTCTTGAAAAAATTCGGCGTGATCTTCTTAAACAAAAAGCAGAACTAATCTCTCAAAACAAAACCCATAAAGAAGAACTTGAAGCGTTAGATTCTCAATTAAAGAACTTTATACGTGTATGTACTTTTTTATATAAAATGTTTTACTTATTTTTAAGAGCGCAGAACCTTTGAAAGAGCTTATGCAAAAATACTAGAATTATTTAATAAAAACATTATATTATTTTATAGTATAATAATAATGTATAAAGAATCTTAAAAACAGAATTTCAAGAAGATATACGATAATTATATAAATACGAATATCTTTTTACATCTTTTTTCTCTCTACTCTTAAATAAATGTATCAATGATATCTTTGTAAATCTTTTTAACACTATTTTTAAAACAATATTTTATCAAAGGAAATAGTCATAAAAAAATAAAAAAACATATTTAAATTGCAACAATAATTTACACATTCCTTTTTTTAGATACAATTATTATCTTTATTAAATTGTTTAATATCAAAAAAGATTTTTGTAAAATAATGAGTATTTCAATATATTAATTAAAAATAGCTTCAAACAAAATAATAAAACTTTTTAAGAGTATGTTTTATTAAAATAAATAATTTATAATTCATTTATTGTATTTATTCAAAATATAGCAAAATATAAATAAACATCAAAACATTTTAAAAAATCGTATTAGATATTTTATAAGATTAAGAAAAGATAAATTAAATTGTATATTATTTATCTTTTTTTTTTAAATTAATTTCTACAGATTTATACAATAAAAGAAATATGTAAATAGAATGCAATAATTGTTTAGAAAAAACTTTTTTGTAAATAATCATTTATTTACTAAACCTACAAAAAAGAATTTAGATAATTTTTTATAAACAAAAAATGCTACAAATTAAAAAACAAACAATATTAAAAACAAAAATGTCCAATTAAACGCAAAAATGAATTATATATTATAAAAATATATCTTCATAACTTTATATTTTTAATAAACAAATATAAACTAAATAGTAAAGATTATAAAGTATTAAAAAATATTTTAAACCATTAAAAATATTTTTATGCACTTCTCTAAAGCAGTCTGTACTGTAATTACATAAATGATCTCAAATATAGTTTTTCGTCATTATTTTTCATATTATATATATTATACGAAAAAAAGATGATATACAAATATGGAAACAAAATAAAACACATGCAATATACACATATTTATAACAAAAATGAAAAAATATTCATTGACTTTTTAACCATCTTTAAAACTTTTATTTAAGAAAACAACATATATAATGTTTCCAACACTACACTACCAACTGCAAGAAAGATAATCAAATCTTCCAAGATACATGTTAATACAAAAACGCTAAAATACACACTTACACGCCCAGTAAATAGATATTGAAAGCTTCCTCTTTTCAGACGCCGGCTTTTCTACTTTTGGTTTTCCACGCTTCTCTTCCTCTCGCATTGCGTACATTTCATTCGCATGGCGTCTCCGTGATGCATGGGGCTATACAAACAAGTTATTCCTGTCTTTTTATTAGCTTTATTTCATCTCACCATTTTTTTATATCTCGATTTCTATTCACAATCGTTTGATTTTTAACAAAAAAAAAGATGCAATATTTTCAAGGAGATATAGCAGCAAAACAAGATATTTCAATATATTTAAGTAAAAACTAAATTTTCAATTTTATTATTTTTTGTTTTTACAAGATTCTACTATTGAATATACCAAAAAAATCGTATTTAGTCATGAGGATATCTCCACATGTATGTTAAGCTATTTATATATTTATGGTCTACAGTGGGTAATATACCCTTTAGATATTATTTTGGAAAACATACGCGCGTCCCTTTGCACGGGTTTTTCTTACAGCATCTGTTACATATTTTGGACTTCATTTTTTATGGTGGCACTTGTATACTGAAGAAAAACGCACACAAAAGAAGGGTGAATTGGAAAATTTATCATTGAACTGTTCTTTTGTGCTTACGAGGTTTTAGAACATCTTTCTCAGCTTGAAAATGTACTTTATGAAACAATATCAAAATCTCGGTCAAAGTCTTGAATTTAAAAGAAAATTAAAATAAATGGGAAAACGTCGTATGACTTCAGTTTAAAATAAGTGTCTCATGCTAGTTATTCCTTTTAAAACATTATCAAAACACCATGGATGGTCATCTATATCAAAGAAAAAAATATATAAAACTCTTTATAGGTTCTCGTCAAGAAGTTTATGACATGACTTTATACAAGTTTTAGATTTTATTTTATTTTTTTTTTAAATCAATACACATTAACTTTATATACAACTCACGTGATCTTCACGTGAGTGACACGAATAAGCGTGTTACTTACGCGATGGCGGGATAACTTTTCCAGATATTTAACAAAATATTAAAGTGTTTAATTAAATAGAAAATGAGTGATTGGGTGGATTTGAGCACTAGAAAGCGTCCAAGGACGGATCAATTAGAAAATGGTAAGTTTTTTTAAATAAATATCTCATATAAAGAATAACGATCAAGTGTTTGTAAGTGTACCAACAAAACGTGCAAAGAGTAGTCAGAATTGTATACTTAATCAAGGCGATTTTGAATCAGAAGATGAATTGACAATGTTTTCTCCAAAAACTCCTACGCGTCATAATAGAACAGGACCTCAGACAGGTATTTTTTATGATTTAAGAAATATAATTAATAGATCAAGGCCTTATTTATATGCAAAAAATCAAATGTTCTTTGACTCCATGTCATTTAAAGACAGTTTCTAAAACCCCAATATTAAAAAAGACGCGTACTCCAACAACACCAACAGTTTATTCAAAAGGGAAAGCACTTTTTTACCGAGGAACAATACCGATCCGACTTACAGGGCGATCGGATGAGAGAAGATTTATTACTGAGTTCATTGAATCTCATATAGTACAAGAAAAAGGGGGCAGTCTTTATGTTTGTGGTCCACCCGGTACAGGCAAAACTGCTGTAATCGCGGATGTCATAAAACAGCAGTTCTTAAAGGAAAACGTTATATCTGCAAGCATCAATTGCATGACATTGGATCCAAAAAATACTTATTCTGAAATATACGAAAAATTATTTAAAAAAATGGAAATTCTAGAAATAAACGCATTAGAACAATTAAAAAAACAATTTTTCAAAAATAACATGTAGTAAGTTCTTCAAATGAAAGAAGATATCATATTTATCTCTAGTCTTTTAATATTAGATGAAATTGACTCTTTAATTGCAAAAGATCAGGAAATTTTGTATCAATTATTTGAATGGCCTGTTATGAAAAACTCGCGATTAATTGTTATTGGTATTGCCAATACATTAGATTTAACAGATAGATTTCTACCAAAACTTAAAGCAAAAAATGGTAATTAAATACAAACATACACAATCTCAACTAATTGAAAACTAGCTATACCTAAAGTATTCACATTTAAACCATATACTCCACAAGAAATTTCAGATATAATTAAAGATCGTCTGTTCTCGTTTTCGAAAGATATGTCTAAAAGTTTTATACCCTTTATTCATCCAACAGCAATTGAATTGTGTTCAAGAAAGGTTGCATCATCTACAGGAGATATTCGAAAGGCATTCGATTTAATTAGGAAAGCAATCGAACTTTTGGAGACAGAACTATATATTAATAATAAAAAACCTTTGTCAGAAATTTCTTCAAACAGCTTATTATCTCCTCCTGATACAAATAAACATCTCGATTTCAATAAAAAAGATTTAAAAGATTTACCAAGGGTGACAGTCGAACATATACTTAAAGTTTCAGGCTCAATATTTGGTAATTCTGTTATTGCACAGCTCAAACGTTTTACCCTTCAACAAAAAGCTATTTTATGTGCATTATCTGTTTGTAAAAAAGAAAATCCTAGTGGAGTATTAATTGAAAAAGTATATATAGTTGTTTCAAAAATAGTGTTCTGATATTTATAATAGTTATTCGATACGTATACATATTTATGTCGTCGAGATAAACTCCTGCATCCTTTAAGTTCTTTAGAATTTACAGATGTAATCGGAACTCTTGAAACATCTATGGCTATTAATATTATTAATGCGGGGACCTCAAAAACGAATGATATAATGAATAAAAAAGTCGAGTTAACTGTCCCAGAAATAGATATTCTGACTGCTATTGGAGATATCGGTCTTTTGAGGCGTTTTTTTCAATAAATATTAAAGCACTTCACTTTTGATAAGGACTTGAATTCTTTGACATATTTGTAGAGTTTTAATTTAAATTATTTAGTACAGGGGTTGTATATGTTTTACTTTGAATAATTCAGCTCATTTGTATTATATGTTTTAATTTCACATTAGAATTATAGATATTTAAATAATAATCGTTATAATAAACATCTTAAGGTTCAGATTATTTATTTATCACACATAATGTTGATATCCATTAATCCGTTTTTTATGAAATATATCATATTTTTCCATAAAATTAACATTAAGAGTTTTAAAAATCTAAACTTATAAAACAAAAACAATTCTAAATTTACTAAATGATTGCTTTTTTAAAAAAATTCTAAATATAATATTTATCAAATTTATAATACTTAAAATAATATACAAAAATTTGTATATTATTTTATTTACCCTTTCTAATTTCAACATTAAATCTAAAATTTTAAATAATCAATCTATAATAAATCCAAAGAAAATACCTTTCTATATAATATAAAATATACTAATAATTTAAACCTTATAATAACGTATATTTTCAAAAAAAATACATTAAACAAACTATAAAACTATGCAAACTCGACAGTAATACAGACATTTTTGAGTTTTAAATCATCAAGACTTCGATTAAGCTCATTAATGAGTTTTATTCGATTAAACATAAGTCTAAATTCTCTAGTGTTTGAAGGTAATTCTGATTTTATATATTCAAATAACCGAGAAACTTTATCTGACAAATTAAATCTCCGAACCTTTTTTGACCCATCTGAAAACCGAAATTGAATATAAGTAACAGAAGTAGAAGTACTATCTGGTTCTGGTGGAGGTATTGAAGAAATATTTTTAAATAAAGACGAAAAACATTGAACATCTTTCAAAATTAGTTTTAAAATACATAAAATAAAATAAAAAACCGCAATGATTAATATCCGTATGATCATCTGGAATTATGATAACCTCATTTTCATTAGATGCATTTTTATCATTTTTACTTTTATTTTTTTCTTTTATCGATTCAATCAATGCAGTATTAATTTGCTCGGATTCTGTCATATCTTCTACCTATTTTACGGTCACAAGATAGCATCATCAATAATTGTTTTATACATTCTTTATTATAGACCTTTGAAGAATAGGATTTTTAAAATTCAAATCTAAAGAATACTTTTCAAGAAAATCATGTACTACAATGTTATATCAAAACTTCAATAAAAACCATCATAAACTTACATTCCATAAGAAAACTATCAGGTTCTATCGCTGAATTACTCCATACTTTTACTCTTTCACCAGTCCTTGGATCAAGAATAGCAATATGAGGATATTCTTTTATAGGATAAAACTGCTGATATAATATACCATCCGGTGAAACAGCATTATACTACAATGTTTCAAAATAAAAACTAAAAAAAAAGAAAAAATACTTGAAGAAAAACAAAATTCTCGACAATAGCATCCTTTACTCTTTGATCTTTCCATAAATCTCTATTTAATTTTTGACATGCAAAATCTGTATTATCCTGTAAATTTACCATAACCCACAACATATTATTTTTAGCTTTTTCTCGAGCAGTTTCTAGATTAATATTTTTTATAATATCAAACGGAGGTCTAAAAAGATATGCTAGTCGACTTTTCTTCGAACGTTCTTTTGAAGTTTCTTATTTTTCTATTAATATATAAAAAAAATAACACAATAATATACCAGAAAAGTCATCATCTTCCCATATAGATGAAAAGGACTGATCAAAAACACTTTTCCTCCCCCCTACAAAAAAAATCAATAATATTTTTTAATAAACAAATACCCTACTATTTGAGTAAAAACGTGCATATTTCACAGTAGAATTAGACGGTCCTATTTCAAAAAAATCTCCATTCTCTATCACAGAACTACAAAGATCGTTACTTAAGAAGTCATTTTGAGAAGCAAATAAAAACCTGTCTTTTTCAATTTGATTTTGTATAGCATCCTCTTTAACAGTTTCTTGTTTTATAAAAAAATCAGAGCTTTCTTCTGTACTCTTTGATTCAAAATATAAAATAATTGCTTGCTCAAGATTCATAGATGATAAATCTAAATAAGATTTTGCTTCATCCAAACTTGCACATGTAATAGAACAAAATTGAGAAATTGCATCATCCATAATTATATTACTATATATTTATAGAAAAATATTGATATTAAAAGTGATTTTTTAATAAAAATCAATTAATCTAAACTTAAAATCAATATTATTAAAAAAATCTTTTTTTTTTTTTTTAAATATCCCACTTTCTAAACATTAATCGAACTTTAGTCTAAAAAATATGTACAAATTAAAAAACAAAAACGTATATATATATATTAAATGATTGCCATACATACAAAAATTATTATTTATATAAATAAATGAATATACAACTTTCACATACATATTTTATATTATTAACATATATTCTAAACAATTTTGATATTCCATAATATTTTTAAATAAATCTTCACACATTTAGAAAAATTAGCTTCTTCAAAGTTTCTCAACATCATTTTCTCAATATATTTCTAATTTTATAATTTTTTAACATAAATACAAAATTTAAAAAATATTAACAAACTCAAAAATAAAACATAAAAAACAAATATATTTTTAACAAACAAATATTAATGCCATTAATTTATATCAATATATATTTAATTTTTTTGCATTTTGAATTAACAATCTATAATATTAAAAAAAGAAATCCACAAAATACTAAAAAAATACATTTTCAAACATTCTTTTAAAACAATTCATTCATCCTATATGTTTTTTATATATTTTGTTTTTTTAAACATATCGATATCTTTTGATATCCAAAAATATAAAAAACATAAAAATCAAATATATATTTCCATAAAAATGAAAATATAAGTACAATTATGCAGCACGATGAAGAAACCTTTTTTTTTAATAGGAAATTATCATCTTTTAAACACACTCAGCCTTTTGCAAATGAAAAATACCGTAAAAATAGCCTTTGAAATACTTTATCTAAAATTCACTTTTTTATTCAGATAGTAAAAAAAGTAATCCCAAGTACTTTTTTCCTTTTTTTAAGGGTTTTTAAATATAATTTTGAAGTAGTTTTTATCCAGTACAAGTATCTTCTTCAGAAGCATTTTCTTCTGATCAAAATGTATCATCATCACAAGAAAATTCATCAGATTCTTCAGTCAAATTATTAACTTCACCAAAAGTTACATCTAACACAAAAAAAAAAGACCAAAAAAATCAAAAAATATTAAACATTTCAACACAAACATTACATAAAGATACAAAGAAAAAAGCCACTAAATCTCATTCCACACCAGAGTCCTCACCTCTTCAGAAGCGAAGCAGCAGTCTTACTCCACCTCCTCGTTTATCTAAACAAGTTATTCAAGAAGGGCGTCGCATGTATATGTATAACTCTATTCATTACAAATATTTATTAAAAACTTAATAGGCGTCTGACTCAAGAAACAAAGATCAATAAAAAATCTATCAAAGAAACAATTTCATCGGAAAAAGAACATGATTTTTGCACTCATAAAGATATAAATATTGAAATATATGACAAACAAAATATAAATGAAAAAAATACGGATTCTGTAAACCAAATCATAACAAAATCAGTAAATGACCGTAGTTCATTAAAAGTTTTCGAGGTAACAGTTATTGGAAAACAAAATGTAGAAACAGATACATCTAATTTTTTCCCAGAAACATGGGAAGAACCAGTATTATTCAAAATATATGAAAACCAGCCATTTAAGATTATGAAAAATGCATTTTGTTCTCACAAGAAACTCCCTAAATCTCGTTATAATCAAATTGTACTAGTATTTAGAAAAAAAAAAGTATTCGAATCTGCTACACCTAAAGGAATTGGTATGTTAAAATATAGTCCCAGAATCACAATAGGTAAGCATTGTTCTTTTCTTAAGAATTTCAAGTAATTTTGAAATAGAAGTTATGTCTACAACAGCATATGAGCATCTTATGAATGAAATAGAAAGAAAAAAAAAAATACAAAATAAAAACGCATTTGATTTTTTTGATCTCACAAAGGAAGAGTCAGAATCTACATCGCTTGCTATCATTGATAAATCTCCACTTGAATTAGTATTACGAAACGAGAATAATGAAAGTTTAAAATTATCTACTAATTCTAATACAACAGTATCTGAACTTATCAATGCTTTCAGAATATCTAAGAATATTGATACTAACACTAATGTTACATTAAAATTCGAAGGAGAACACCTTGATTCCAATCTATCTATTTCTAGTTATGGTTTTGAAAACGGGGATTTAATTGATGTACAATTAAACTAAAATATATTCTACATATTTAATTAAAACAAAATTGAAAATTGTTAATATTATTTAAAATTTTGCATTGTAATATTGTTTAAATTATCTAAACTATTTTTTCTACTATCATTTATTTTATATACCTTTTCCCAAATGAAATGTTTATCAATCTAATAAAGGCCATAAGATTTAAATCTATGAGTATATAGACTTTACCTTCAATGATGAGAAGTTTGGTTCAAACAGATCAATAAATTCAGTAGCATCAACAGATATTTTTTTTTTTAATGAAGAAACAAATGAGATAATATCATTATAGAATATCTTAACAGTTTCTTTAAGTTTTTCAACAGTAACATATAAATCTTTTTGAGTTTTAAAAAATCTTTTAACAAAATTTTCAAACAATAATATACTTTTGCAGCTCTGAAAACATCAGCTTTAATCAATATTAAACTATAAACTAACCTCAAATAAAAAAACAAGATGTTCTAGTACAATATGATCATAATCTACAATGTTCAAAAAAGAGACAACCAAATTTCTTTCAACCCATTCTTTCAATTTGCTTTCTTCAACATTATAAACCTTTTGATCATCATCAACTAACAAACAAAGAAATATTCTAAGAAGAGATATCATCTGTGTTTCAAATTTACTTAAAGTATCAAATTTTGATTCACATAACAACCATTCATCAGATTTAGATTTCATTTTTATATCTTCCAAAGTACCTGACGACAATAAACAAAGAAAAGACATTTTAAAATTATGTATTTTGAGCCAATTTTCCTAAACAAAACAATTAATCACAGTATAATAAATTTTATAAAATACATCAGGCATGGAAGTAATTCTGCTTTTTACTAGTACAGATTCGTTTCCATAAATACCAAAATCAGACATTATATTAAAATCTCTATTGTCATAATATTTTTCTTGTGTAAACCCTAATATAATATCAATCCAGACAAACTAATCCATAAAATTTTACTACCATTGTTTTCTATAATTTGATCGAAAATTTTATCATTTATTAAGTATGATAAATGCAACAATTCTTGTTTTAATATATGCCGCCATATACTGTTATTAACTCTAACACCAAATTCAATAAAATTCTCAATATTTGAATATGAACAGTTCTCATAAGCCAAAGCGAGAACTTCAGGAATTTCTCGAATATTGGAGATGTATATACTTTTTGTGACCATCAATTCATCATGTAGAGATTTTGAAGGATAATAATTTGAACATTTTGTTAAAAATATATAGCTCAACGTATCGTATTGAATTTGTTTAATTAGCAAAGATTTATATGTAAAAAATGCCAGAGAAAAAGCACCTTAAAATATTCACAAAAAACTCAGGAAAAAATACACTTTACCTATCATAGAATATAAACGAACCAATAATAATCTGAACTGAAAATTATGTTTACTATGAAGAAGTCCAAGTTCTAAAAGTAAAATTGCCTGTATAAGATAACTCTGTTTATCTACAAAAAACATTAATACACGTTAAACATAATATCAAAATTCATACTAGAAATAAAAAACACATTAAAAAGTGCATGTACAGACAGAATCAAGAAGTCATCACCATACTGGTTATCAGTCATACTTAAACTATTATCCAAAAACAAAGAATTCTCATATTCTTCAACTAATCGAGATGAAAATGCAATCCACATTTTTTCATCTTTTAGTTCATAATAATTAACAAAATATTCGAATTTTTCAGTATTCTTCAAAATTTCTACATAATTTCTTTTACTAATCTTATATACTATTAATATTTTACACGAACAAAATTTAACAATTACCGTTTCGTTTGACTTAGCTTTATCACAAAAATCTCTAATAGATACTAAAAATATATTTTGCTCTTTTTTTCTCAACTTTTCTACAAAAAGTCTTAAATCTTCAAAACAACACATTTTTGTACCAAATGTCTCAAAATACTGAATACAAGAATGTAATTTGTCATCAATCACATTATCCAAAGAAATCATAAAAGACAATTTTAAAAAAGCCAAATGCAAATTTCGTAAAGACTGAAATTTTTGTTTTTTTTCTTTATAATAATTTACCAACTCCAAAATAACACTAATAACTTTAAAATATATAAAAGAAAAGAAAGAGAAAAAAACCTAGAAGAAACATCAGACGCCGACAAGTTCACAGCAGAAACAATTTGCATATGAAAAACTTTCCAATCGCTATTTCCATGATCAATATAATCACGACATTGAGAAAAAAGACGCATCCACTTCTCCAATTTAAAAAGGAGATCTAATTTAAGTCGAAAAAGATCTACATCTATAAAATGTTTATACAAATCATTTTCTAAAACATCCACTGCATCTTCTATCTTATCATAAGACAATAAGACATTAATATACAAATGTAATTCTTCCGAAGACGATAATTTACACAATCCATTTGTTTCTTCAACCATTTTCATAATTAACCGATATGCAAGCGTTTTAAAAAGCTGAACCTCACTATCGCTCATTTTTACCATCTAGATTTATAAATTAACAGAAATAAATAACAGATATATAAAAACTTTAAGTAATTGAAGCGACATAACAGACCAATAATAGTACTTCCTTTTTCCAAACGCCTTTTGAAGATTCATCGCAGCCTATTCCTCCATCAAATTCCCATTTTGAGAGTATATAGACGCACCTTTTGCTGTCCTACAATATTATTTGTTTTTACCATAGAAAAAAACCAATTTTTAGCCAATTTTTCATCACCAGGGTTCTTTTTTATCGCATTTTCAAACATTTCTATCATTTCATTTGCCATATTCAACTCTTTAAAGACTATTTGAAGCACATTTAAAACATTTTCATCTGTAGGCATGTTTTTCCTCAAAATTTCACTCATTTTTCGCGCTTTTTTTTGCTGACCTGCTCGAAAAAGAGAAAGAATATTCAATGCTTGAAAAATTTCAGATTCCGGGTGCTTTTTCATTGCTTTTTCACACAAATGCAGCGCTTTTTTTGGAAAATCTTGATCCAGTGCATCTACATAAAAATAAAAGAATTTCTTCACAAAATATATCGCCTACCAAAGATAGCCTGAATTTTTACGTATTCTTCCATGTATTTATGCGCACTGTATGCGCTTTATATGCGTCTTACAAATCTAAGAATTCTCGGTATCTCATGATTTTCTCGTCTCTCGAACGACTCGACGACAAGAAAATTATGTTTTGGTTAAATCAGAGACAATTTAATGTGTTTTATGAGACGTTTTTCCTCAGAAAAAAGCGCTCTTTTTGCTTTTCAAAACGCCGTCTTTTTTCAGCGCATTCAAAATGCGCGCGCTGGTATTTTGACACTTTAGAGCTTGTAAAACACTTGGAAAACGAAGGATTTACAAAACAACAAAGCCATTCTATTATGCAAGCGTTAAAAACAGTTTTAGAAGAGAGGTTTTTTTTTTCAGAGAAGAATTTTGCTTATTTTTATGTAAAACTAATGATATTTATAGTTTTCGGGAATTTACAAAAACAATGGTGACAAAAGAAGAACAAGAACGGGTACGTACGCGAACGTTGTATATTAAGGTCCCTTTGTATTTTTTTTTATTGTTTTTGAACGGATCTTGATAGCGCAATGAGCTTTGAACCATTATATAATAAGTAAAGATTAGTTATACACAAAAAGTAGACTTTGCACAATTGCGCGGAGAGCTTAAGGCGCTCGAGAAAAATGGACTTACCTTGATCCGCCAAGATTATGACAGAATTTCTGCGGATCTTGAAAAACTAAAGCGAGTTTTTCGAGAAGAAATCAATCATACACGCGCAAATGTACGTCTGGACTTAAACTTGGAAAAAGGACGTATTCGGAACGAATATGCGGCACATGAATTGAAAATCAAAGAAACAGACACAAGAATTGAAAATGAAATCAATAATATTAGAACACAAGCAGAAGCTATTAAACTTCAAATTTTTCAATGGTTAATTGGAATTATTACAGGCGGCGGGGCCTTAGGTGAGTTCATTATCAATAGAAAGAAGAAATTAATGGTCAAGTATTGGCATACGTTCGTTTAATCACATAAGTCATATCCGTAAAAAAAAAGATAAACATTTATACTGGAAAAGAATTTTGACTAAAAAACAACTCGCGAAGAATCCTTTCGGTGTCACTAGGTGCCTTAACCGAATATCCGATAGTTAATGGACTGTTGTAAATCTCCCAATCGTTTCCTCCCTATACAAATGATTAACCGACAAATCTACTATTTTTAAAAACCAACTTCATGTGTTTTGTCCCCAAAAAAATAGATATATTCGAACCCTTTATCTTTAACATGTTTCAGACAATATGTCTTATCCCAGCCTTTAGGAAAAACATCAAAAGAAATTTGTCCGCCTATACAAGTATTCAGCAATAACATACAAAAAATTGCAAAGAAAACCGATTGAAAAAATTAGTCCATAGTCATTGAATTTCTCGCGTAGGATATCGACAAACTTTTTTCTTACTTCGTGTATTTTGTCATATTTTTCAAAATCATTGCGTTCTTGTATTGTTGAATTGCGTCCCATAGGACAAACATTTACCTGTACAGAAACACATTTAGACTTTTAAAAGGATCATTGGTATCACGAAATCACCATTCCATTGCGAAACTCAATAAATGTTCCTCTAAACCATCAATCACAACAATCTGTATAAACGCTTAACACCTTTTAATAGGAATATCTAATTCCGATATATATCTTAAACAAAAACTAGCAAGCTTTTTATATTTTTCCTCTCCTAACCATTCAATAAACGACTATCATACATAAATCCCTCCACATTTAGCATCAAAAACCAACATACTTGTTTTTCTAACAGCTTCCCTTGCTCATACGCAACCAAACCATTCTCGGGAAACGCATAGTCAAACATATCCACCACTAAAAAATAAACACCATTAAATTCACCCGCTTTATTTACAATCCCTATTTTACTATACCCGACATCCCATCCAGCCCAAGTTGCTCTTGCTGCTTCTCAAGATTACTTCCTCCTACAAAGCCAATCACCACTTTTTTTCTTAATTCCATTAAAAGATCCAACATCTCCCGACTAATCATCTAATAAACACTTCAATCACTCAATCTTCATCAAATATTCATAAACAAACATCTCTTGAAGGCGTTAAAGTCCCGTCTACGTCAAAAAGCACAAGCACGTTTGAAGCGGGTCTGTCTTTAATATCAGGAATATTAAGAAGCATTTTGATGAAATCGGGTTGATTTTTTTAAAGCGAGATAGCGATGGTCGCGGTGGACTTGAGAGAGTATAAATATTATTGAAAACGGTGAAAAAGGGTGGAAACGGTGTAGGATACGTATGCGGCGTTTGTCTGGATGGTGTTTGCGCAAGAAGAAGGTCTATGGGGCTTTTTTTTGCAGAAAAAAACATGGACTTTTGGGGGTTGAAGAGTTTCCAGCAGCGGGTGATCGGTTGCATGGATATTTTGTAGAACGTGTAAGTTGTAGGCAGTGTGTATACCAGTGGAAAGTCTAAGGAACAAAGACTAAGCATATTAAAGAGCTTGGACTGGTGGCTATTTTGTTAAAACATGAGAAAACATCGGCAGAACATTTTCATTTAGTGAAAAACGATAAAAACAATGTTTTCGCTGTAGGATTTCATACGCCGCCTCTAGACAGTACAGGAATGCCTCATATTCTTGCAAGATTCATCGTCTTTATTCACTTTTGTGTTGACAAGATGCCTAGGAACATACCGTGTTATGTGGATCGGCAAAATATCCTGTTCGAGATCCTTTTTTTAAAATGTTAAATAGGAGTTTGGCAAATTTTATGAACGCGTTTACATGCTCAGATCATACCATGTATCCGTTTGCAACAATGAATCCTATTGATTATGCCAATCTTCGAGAAATATATCTAGATGCAACATTGTTTCCAAGGCTTCGGAAAATAGACTTTCTGCAAGAAGGCTGGCGTTTAGAAAACGAAAATATAAAAGGTTTTTTTTGAAAAAAATAAATTTATATTTTTTCTAAAAATTTAGATCCTCAGTCTCCTATCGTTTATAAAGGTATCGTCTATAATGAAATGAAGGGCCAAATGGTAAATTCTAGCCCCTTAAGCGCCCTTTTTTTATATTTTAATAGTCTAATTCGTCGTATTTATTTTATACACGCTATCAACAACAGATGTTTAAACATACTATATATGAAAACGAAAGTGGGGGTGATCCTGCTGTCATTACAAATCTTAAGTATGAAGATTTGGTTAATTATCATAAAAAATACTATCATCCAACAAATTCTAAATTTTTTACATATGGTAATTTTTATTTTATTTCATTATATTGCTAATAACATAAGGAAATTTTCCTCTAAATGATCATTTAAAAGCCATTGATATCAAAATATCTTCTTTCAATAAAACAAGTATTGATAATGTCCAAAAAGATCTCAAACCATTTGAATCACCAAGAAAAGTATATGACGTTTTTCCTTTTGATCCATGTTGGTACACTATTTTATCTCTAGAACTTTATTTTCTAATTTCATACAGTGTCTGATCCTAAATCCCAAGTAAAAATGTCTATTTCTTTTTGCACAAATGATACTACAGATGTTTTTGAAACATTTTCGATGCGTGTATTATCCTCACTATTACTTGACGGACATTCTTCTCCTTTATACAAAAAATTAATAGAAACAGGCCTTGGATCAGATTGGTCTCCAAATTCAGGTTACGATTCTAGTTTTAAAACTGCTATATTTTCAATAGGACTCCAAGGAGTTTCTAAGGACAATATTGAAAAAGTTGAATCCGAAATTCTAAAAGTGTTAGAAGAAGTAGCAGAAAAGGGGTTTGAACAGCATAAAATAGATGCTATACTTCATCAAATAGAACTTAATTTAAAACACAAATCTGCAAATTTTGGATTATCTTTAATGCAAAGTTTGGAATCAGGATGGTTCAATAATTCAGATCCATTTTTGATGATATCTGTTAATGAGATTATTTCTAAATTTCGCGAACTTACTTCCGATAATCAGTATCTCAAATCATTAATACATAAATACATGCTAAATAATAAAAATTCACTTTTATTTATTATGTCTCCTTCAAAAACTTTTATGGAAGACTTATCTGTCAATGAAATGAAGTCTTTAGAAGCTAAAGTAAAATCTTTATCTTTGGAGGAGAAGGAAGAAATTCGAAAACAAAATTTAAAATTATTGGAAAATCAAGAAACAAAGGAAGATTTATCATGTTTACCTACATTAACAATCAATGATATAGCAAAAAAAATTTCCAAGATTAAACTGTTTCATGAAAGTATAGGAAAATTACATGTACAATGGAGGATTACATCTACTGATGTTACATATTTTAAAGCCATTAGCCTTTTAAACGGACTTCCGGAAAACCTTAAACCTTATTTACCATTATTTGCAGAGGTAGCTTGTTAAAAATATCAATGAATACAATTGACATTTTAAGGTCTTAACTAATTTAGGAACATTTTCTCAAACAATGTCAGATTTAGAAGATGAAATTAAACTTAGAACTGGTGGTATAAATGTATCTACACACATCAGTTCTAGCTATAACAGTAAAATAAATTATTTTTAAAAAATCATTATTTAAGTTTTTAGATTTAAATAAAGTAGAAGAGGGATTAGTGTTTTCAGGTCGTTGTCTAAGTCATAATATAAAGTATATGTATGATTTATTTCGGAAATTACTACTAGAAACGAACTTTGATAATGTTGAAAAACTGAGATCATTATTGTATATCAATAACAGCAATATTATGAGTTCTCTTGCAGAGAATGGTCATTCGTATGCGCGAACTTTTTCTGCTTCTTCATTAACTTTAGGAGGAGTAAATCCAATAATTATTGATAAAACCTATACTAATTTATTAAGAAATTATCCGAAACAATGAATGGAATAACACAGGCAAAATTAATTAGTAAGCTTTCCATGGAAAAAGATTTATCAGATTTAATAAGTAAACTTAAAGTATTTACTTTAATGTTAAAAAAATAGCTTATATAATTTTTTAGGAAATTTCAAAATATGCATTTTCACAAGACTCTCTTAAAGTGTTCATTACATGCAGCGATGAGCATATGGAAACAAACAGAGAAGAGTTGAATAAGTTTTTTTCGAGTCTTCCAGAAAAATCAAACAATTATAAACCCGAAAGTATAATACTTCAGTTTATTCCATCTTTTGGCAAAAAAACTTTCTTTCCACTACCATACTCTGTCAATTTCACATCTCTCTGTTTATTAGGTGTCCCATATATACATCATGATGGTCCTACCATCCAAATATTATCTAAATTACTTACTCAACGATATCTACATAAAGAGATCCGCGAAAAAGGCGGAGCATATGGCGGCGGTATTTCATATAATGCTATGGAAGGTATTTTTGGATTTTATAGTTATCGAGATCCAACCCCTCAAAGAACATTATCTATTTTTACAGACTCTGCGCAATGGGCCATAGAACATAGCTGGACAAAGCAGGAACTGGATGAGGCTAAACTAAGTATATTTCAGTCACTAGATGCTCCTATTAGTGTCGATCAAGAGGGCTTGTTATATTTTGTTAACTCAATAGACGATGAGACACGTCAACTGTTAGTATTTTATTGTCAATTTATACTTTTCTAAATTTATATAGGCATAGAGAGCGTCTTTTGAACGTAAAAATAGATGATTTATATAATGCAGCAAAAAGATATATATTTCAACCATTATCACAACAACATTTGAGTATTACTATATTGGGCGAAAAAAAAGATTGGATTGAACAAGAAAAACAATGGAAAATTTTTGATTGGGAGAATGACATAAATACTATACTACAATAAACATATTATTTCTTATTATCAAAATTTTTACATGTTTTCATATATACTTAATTTTTATTTTTAATTTAATATTATATATTTTCAAGAATTTCTAAATGTCAATTTTCTTAGATATTTACTAAAATGAAACATAAAGAGATTGAAATATTATTTCTTAATTGTTTTTTATGCACAATCTGATACTCCTTCATTTAGAATTCATAATGATGGACACTGATGTTGTGCTAGAATAAAATATATTTTAAATACTTTCCCGAGCATCAGATCTACTAAGTGTAAGCTTAAAACTTATATGGACTATAGCAAGGGTACAGTTTATTAAAAATCATTTTTTGCATTTTAAAACTGAAAATATTTTTATGGTTCCTATATTAGACAAAAATACAAAAAAGATACTACTACAACACATTGCCAACAAGAACCTTTGCATATCTTAACCTTTCTATTATTGTTTTATATATGGTTTCTTTGATCTTTAAACTATAATTATCCTTATCAATTAAACAATCATAATTTATTAAGCTATTTAACGAACATCATAAAACAAGTCCATTATATATAATATACTATACATTTTATACGCTACTAATATACCTTTTTATTTTTTTTGAAAAAAAAAAAAAAAATAAACATTTTCTAGATATATAACATTTACATCACCCTTAACAATTCCCTCAAAACTTCTATATACAATATACCCTTGTATGACTTTTCATACAAAATTACTTTTCCAATTCATATTCTTTTCATCGCTGCTTTTACTTTTTTCAATAGAGTTTCTCTATCATCTGTTTCCTCAAAGAAAATATGATTCTATTAAATAATAATTAAAAAAACATAAAAAATTACAGACATACTTCACGCAACCAGTTTTTTAACATATGTTCTGACCAATGGTCTATATTTTATTCGTTAGCCTTGTATTTTTATTTTTTTATTATTTTAAAATACCAGGTGAACAAATCCCACAAGGTGACCATAAATAAAAGGTAGTAGCTAACGTAACAAGACCTACAAATGTATATAAAAGAAACTTTTGATTTAAAACACGATCAAGCCATGTCTGCCTCATGATGAAAAAATATATCGTTAAACGATGAAAATAATAATTTTTACCAAAAAAAATCAAAAAATACAAAAACATCTTACTATTATTTTTTGTAAAATAACTTCAAACATTACTAAATCATTATGCATCGTCTGTAGATACAACATCTATTTCATTTGTTTTCCATATATTAGCTTGACGTTCCACAACAACATCCCAGTTAATACAATCAAACCATCTACGTAAATAAGTTTCTTTTCCAAAAACACCATAATCATATATCCATGCATATTCCCAACAATTGACAACCAAGAGGGGCACTAATAATGTATCTGAATATTTCTTATGTATGTCTATTGACACATCGGATACAGGATAACCCATACTTAATCCCTGAGCAATAGAACGCCTCTCATGATACGGTTGGCCGGCATTAAAAGTCGGAAAAATTTTTAATTTCTGTTCAGATAAATCATCCACAAGCCATACCCATCCAGATCCAAACATAGCTAATGCAGTATGAATAAAATGTTCTTTAAAACTATGAAAATCCTCAAAACTGGATATTATTTGAGATAAAAAGTCTTGATCAGGCTCCGTCTTGCCTTCTATTGTTTTTTTCTAAAAGTCTATTAATTTATTAACATGTAAATCAAATAATTATATACCAAGCTCAAAAAAAAAAAATGATTATTAAAAGCTTGTGCAGCATGATTGTATATATATGAATGAGACGCACGATATGCAGATTGATGCGCAATACTCTCAACATCACCCAAATCTTCATAAACAGTGCCTAAATCTCTAATCAACACAATATAACATTATTCCAGAATAAAACCTTTAATAAACCGGTTCAATTCATCTAAATGATACTTTTGTTTTTGAAAATAAGCAATTTCAAGACCTTTAGAAGAAAATAATGGAGGAAACCCTTCTTTTTGCCAATTCCATGATAAATGAAGAGGAGGTACTTCATGAGTTAATTGACGAACAGAGATATTAAAAATCTAAAAACAAGTAAAAAAAATAGAAAATAACATTTAAAATACACAAAAACCTGCTTTGTTTTAGGTAAAAATCTTAATTGTTTTGTTAAGTAAAACATAATTAAAAAACAGAAATTTCGAAAAAAGATTTAGAAGAATATAAAATTCTATATAAAAAATAACTTAAAAAAGAATATTAAATAACCATTTTTTTTTAAATCATTATTTAATATTCTTTTTGAATATATCATTTTAAAAACATTTTAATTTTTTCAATTATTTTTATCATTTCTAAATATTACAAATTTTAAATTACCATTAAACAAAACAAATATATACAATATTGAATTTCTTTACACTTTAAAATCTTTTCTAAATTTATAAAAATATCCATTTAAAATGTTTCTAAAAAATCGATAAACTTCAACTATTTAAAAAATATCTTTTAACACAACATATTATCAATAACACATTTCAATCATAATATATTTCTATTAAAATAACTTATGATAACTTCTTCAATCTTTTAAAATACATTTCAACATTTTTATCTATATAACTTTTTAAACAATTTTCAATTTACAAAAATTAAACAAAATTTATATTTATTATTGTTAATGGCAAAAAAAAGACAAGCAACCGTTTATGACGCAACATCAGATAAAATATTTCCTCCTCATAAATATACATGTCCATCAAATATTTCAGAATTACATCGTTTAAAAAAACAACGGCCTCTTGGACCTGATAAATATCTTAAAATACCATCGCCTGATCCAGTCGAACAATTACCTGATTCAGTACATTTTTTCAACAAAAAATATCTTTATAAAACATACTAATATTTATAAAGGGACTTCTTCAGGCATTAAATGAGTATGTTTCAAATTTTAGTATGAAATATCCTTTTCCATCACTTTTTGAAAGTTTAGACGAAACAGCACTACTTGCATTAGGTAGAACAGTTCTTTTATCTCATTAACTAAAGCATTTCAAGGCATTTTAATAGAAGAAACTATAACTACACTTCTTGGAGATGGAGAAAACATGTTTGTCGAGAAAACATTTTAATATATAAAACAATTCAATTGTGAAAACTTAATATTCAAAAACATCTTATTATGTATAATATTCCTTTTCAACAATACATGTTAGAAATGAAACATCTAAAAAACTTGTGAATATAAAAATCTATTATAACTAATTTTAAGTCTTCTAATTAAATTCAACATCAAAAGACATTTTTATATCAAAGACACAAAATAATTTTACATTTATATAAATTATGACATACAATTACTCTTTTTACAAACAAATTTAAAGCACAAATTTTAATAAAGAATTATTTATAAGAAACTTTAAATATTTTCTTTTTAAATTTCAAATTTTATACTTTAAAAACCAAACATTTTTAAACATTTACAAAAACAAAATATTCCATCCATTTTAACAAAATTGTTTTTTTTTGCAAACTTTAATTATTTTGAACCCTTAAAAATAATAAACAAATGTTAATTAAAAAACCATCTATTAAAATTCATTTAAATAACAAAATATTTTTTCAAAAAATTAATTTTCAAATATCTTTTAAACTAATAATAAAAATAATATACATTTAAAAACTCAATTAATAAAGAATTTATTAGAACACTCTTCTTTATTAAAAAAAAAACCCCAGTACATATTTAAACCTTTCAAGTTATTTTTTCAACAAAAATATATACTTTTTAAATTCGATGTTTAAAAAGGTCATAAAATTTAAATATATTTTATGGATAAAGAAAGCTTTTTTTCAACAAAAAAAAAGTAATTAAAAAGAGGTAAACAACTTGAAAATGAAAGAATCCACTGGTTCATTTTCTATCTCTTTTAAATCGGCAAAAGACACTCAAAAATCAAAGAAATCAGAATCAACATATGTAAAAAAAACAGTACTTAAAAATGACTCTGATAATGAAGAAGAAGAAGAAGTCAAAGACGAACTTCTTAGTGGATTTGATCAGTCAGGTGCTTTATCTTTAAACCCAGAAAAACAGACAAAAAAACACTCACTAGTAATCCCTCCATTAAAAAACAAAGATTTTAGGCAGGAAATCCAGAAATATCAAGAAAGGTTGTCATGCTTTTATAAAAAGGATTCTATAAAGACAGAAAACAGCTCTTCATATGAAAAAACAGAAGAAAAAACGCAAACCTATGGTTTAACATTTATCAATTCAAAAAAAGAAATATCCTCTGAAAAAACAGAAATACCTTCAGAAAAGACAGAAATACAACCCCATAGCCCCAAACCTTCCACTGAAACAGAAGCTAATGAAGATGAGCGTGCTATAAAAGCATTATTAAACGATTTAGAAGGAAAAAAATCAGATTCAAACCTTGTATTACCTATGATAACATCTAATACAGACTGGAAAACAAACGCTCGACGCTTGACAGAGGATGAAATATATAGAATAGATATTTTATCTTTACCAGATCCTTCAACTTTAGAAGATTATGAAAATGTCCCAGTTGAAGAATTTGGTAACGCTTTATTGAGAGGCATGGGCTGGAAAGAAGGCGAAAGCATAGGAAAAGACAAAAATAAAGACATAAAACCCATCAAAGTTGTCCGAAGAGCTCAGTTTTTGGGTATTGGTGCAAAGGAATATGATGCTCAAGAATTAGATGAATTAGGTGCATGGGGAAAAGGTATTACCAAACAACGGATTGACAAAACATACGTCCCAGTTCTAAAGATCAATAAAACAACAGGAAAAGTGGTGTCTGAAACATTACCAAAAAGCAAGTCTGAAGAAACCTATGAAAAAAATATTTCATCCAAAAAATCTCCAGAAAGATTTAGAAATGGAACAAAAAAATATAATCACGACTATTTTCCAAAAGAACGCAGAACAGACGATTGGTATAGAAATTCTGATGAAAATCATTCTCATTCAAATTATTCTACTACAGAGAAAAATTCAAATGGATATAGATATCACTACAGCACGGATAGACATAAAAATAGATACTATGAAAGACATAGAGATAAGCACTAATTCTTTTCCATGCATCAAAGTATAAGGAAAACAAAAATCACATTTCATATCATATTATTTTAGTTTCTAACAAATAACTTAACATATAATTCTTATATATAAAACAAATACAGATGACTAAAAAACAGAAAAGTTTTGGTTTATAACATATTGTCTTTTGTTGATACCATAGTTTTATATATTTTCTAAAGAATAATAACAAGGGAAATAACATATTTATAGCTTTTAACAATTTATAACTAAAGATAAATACATTGTTTATAAAATCCAGGTATACAAACCAAATACACCTGCATATTTTGTAATTTTTAAAATATAATATTTTTATATATCTATAAAATTATTAATAACCGGAAAAATCAATATTTTCTAATTCAGTTTGAATCATTGGTGATATTTCTGACAATTTGAATTCATTAAAATCTGCAAAAATCTTAGATTTCAATTCAGAATCATTGTACTCTTTTAAAGATTCTATAAATATTTTGGCAGCTTTTACAGCTTCTTTGCGTACACTTTCATACTTTTTATTACCAAGAGCATGACAAATTATATTCCAATTATCTAACAGAACATTGCTATTTTTTAATTGTTCAAACAAAGAAGTATCTAAAAAATTTCTTCTAAAAACTTTTTGAACAGATTGACATATTACTATTTGTATATTCCATGTTGCTGATTGAATACTTTCTTTCCAAATTCTTACCAATTCTAAATAATGGACATCTACAAACAAATATTAATAATAATAATAAGAATATTTTTAATACATATTTTATCACTTTCTGGATAAAAAGCACTTGCAATTATTCTTAAACCATGTTCACGAAGAATTAGTCCCCTAAAATAAATTAAAAAAGGTTTAAAATATAAAAAAGATTTTTACATTGGCTTAGAAATTTCATCATCTTCCAATAGTTTCATTTTTTCTGAATCATTAGATATAAATTTTTCTACAATTGAATAAATCTTTTCAAAGCTTTCAAAATTCGAATAAGACTCAACAAATCTGTTAAGATTATACAAAACGTGCCTTTTATAATTAACATCACTTCTCTTTGTTTCTCTAATTAAAATCTATCAATTATCAATATAAAAAATCGCATCAAAAACACAACTACATTAAATGTTTCTTGAATCAAGCTCTCCTTATTTAATAAATAGTTTTCATTATGAAAAAGTAGAGTTATAAATGCATCGAGAACAACTTCTTTACCCTTCCAAAACTTCCCTTCAAGAATATTTATAAGAAGAGGAACAAGTTTATTCAAGTATTTATTTATTTCAGAACTTTTGATAACTTCAATAAGAGCAATTGCTGATATCTTTTTCGATCTCCAATAATTCTTCTCCAAACCGGATACTATGAAATCAAATATTTCATCCAAATAGAGAATTACAGAACTACTGCTTCCAGTATTCTCATTCCATATTTCATTAAATAGAGAGCAAACACTTTCAAATTGATCGTGTTTACCCAAAAATACGATTGGAAGAAATACAGAAAACAGCTCTGCAAATCTATCATTTGCATAAATAGATATATATTTATAAACAGAAGCAATAATTATTAATTTTTTTTCATCTTAAAAAGTCAAAATTATTTTTAAAACATGTAAATAATACCTTCTTCTTCAAGATACATTTTTTTTAAATTTAAATCTAAAAACATTAAGTCTTTATTTGGTATAATACGCGAAATATATCCTAAAGATGTAGAGAAAGATATTCCAGCAGTATGGTTTCTATCAAAAAGACATGCATAAAAAGTCTTAAATATATCACTTGCATACGGAGAAACATACTCTTTTTTTCTTGAAATAATACTTATAATAAGTTTAGAACATGCCAACTACATTTTTTAGAACCCATTTGTATTAAAAAGAATGAAGTACCTTAGTAGGAAGTCCAACAGCTTTTGAAGTATTATTAAGAATAATAGTTATAGTTTTTTGAATTATTTCTTCATCAAATAAATCTACAAAGCATTCAATAACATTCAATATTGGAGACTCTCTAAGTAAAGAAACTCTTGAATCATTTAACTTTATAAAATTTAGCACGATTTCACAAAACATTTACTTACTTGCTCTTGAGTTATATTATATTTATCTGCATTTAACTCTAAATAATTCATAACCTGTGGTTCCAACTCAGTAAGAAAATTTAAAAAGTTATCAAGAAGCTCTGGAATGAAAGGTTTTAAAGACGATTTTCCTGTATTACATATTTTAATCAAAGTATCTAAAGAATATATTTTGACATTCTGAGCATCTAAATTTACACTTTTTAAAAAAATAGGAACACTCTTTTCTAGAATAAGCTGTTTTTTGACTTTATTATTATCTTTAGATTCAATATTTTTTACAATAAACCCTGTAATAGAACGACACAAAGTAGATGCAGCCGATCGTACAGTTTCTTTCACCTAATAATAATTAACAATAAAAACTCAAAATCAAAATACTACATCATCAATCCCACGAAGACTCATTACTATTATGTCTTCAAAATAAGGTTCTATATTTTCAAAAGTCTGAGTTTGAAAAATCTCCACAAATCCATGACAACTCGCTTCACGGATATACCACGACCGATCACCAATCCCTTTCAACAGCCTATTTATGATATCGGCATAAAACTGAGAAAATTTCTCAGAATCAACAAAAGTCTTAAATATATTTTCCATTGTCTTCTTTATATTCTGCACTGGATGAAATTTATACAAAAACAAAGAAGGTATTAATTTTTTAGACAACTCTGGATCATTCTCTACAATATCAACCTCATAGTTACTTGATATAATTTCATTAATACTAAAAGCGATTCCTTTCCTACTTTGCCAAATAGCAGAATTCGATGCAATATTAAGAAATTTATATATTAATTCAGGATTCCCTACTTCTGTTGCTAATCGACAAACCTAATACAAACTTAACAATGAAACTTTAAATACACAAAAATACATCTCCATATGTTGATATTGAACTATTGTCTGGACCCAAAATCTCACAATCAAATAATTCTGTTTGAGATGAAACAGTCCTCTTATATTTTTTTCCACCTGTTATTAAACATGAAATTAAATTCTGAACCAAATTAGATCTTATTTCTTGGGGACACTTTTCATAAAGTAATTTTAATCCATTTGATGCAGATTCTTGAATAAAACCTAAAACCATTATTAACCAATGTAAAAAGGACAAAAACTTACTATCTTTATCCGACAACAACGATATAAAAACACCTTGAATATTCAAAATATTATCCTTAATTTCATTTTAGTGAAATCCAGACAATACAAAAAAATTACTTGGATACTCAACGATTCACCACAATATTGAATTAAAGATAAAAGCCATATCACCGATGCCTAATAAACATCAAAAAGTAAAAAACAACAACAAATCCTTATACCTTTTTTAGAGAAAGCTTTGAACTTATTATATACTGTTCAAGGATTCTTTTTAAAATAGAATCTGTATACTCTGGTCGAGATATTTCAGGAATATTTGAAACAGACATATCAACAAATTTGTGCAAATATGTAGACTTCCATCCAACTGCAATACAAGAAAGAACTTCTCCATCAGTAAAATATGAATAATCTTGTTCTCTTTCATAATTCTCAAATATACAACTCAAAATAGAATCAATTTCAACCTGTTTTAAATTCATAGTAGCAGCAATTTGTCCCAAGGTAACAGAAATAATTTCTTGAATCTTAATATCTGTTCTAGCTTTTTTATACATATCAAGAATCATAACTATTAAAGAACTAAATTTTTCTTCATTTAAACTTTTGAAATCTAAAAGAACACCAAAAGCACATAATTCACCGAACGCTATAAGAGCATACTTTTTCTCAAGCTTATTACCCGAAAGTACTTTATTAATGATAAAATCATAACATTTACTAAGTAAACCAAAATCAACTTCAGCTAAACGGCCTCTGCAATTTAATCTACTTAATAAATACCCCAAAGACAATATAGATGCATGCATTGACACAGATTTCTGATCAGTCTCAAACTTTTCATCACGAATAAAGAATAATAATAGTTCTTTAATCTTTTCAATAGGTACATCAAAATGGCTAACAACAATCCCCAAAATGCGAGATACATCATATTCATTATTTTCTTTAGATGATAACACAATAGTCTGAAATAAACCAATCTTATCA